>ML794514.1:86880-110250 GCA_009831015.1 Picea engelmannii
TATTCATCCCTTTTGTCATGAGACATGTGCTTTGTTTCATTCCATGCATTGGTTGCATGTCTTATGCTAGACTCCTTGTTGATTTGTATTTGCAATTTATTTAGACTCTCCAGTAGTTGGGAATTAATTTAGTACTTCTCCTCTTCAACTCTTATCAACCTTTCATTATCTACTCTATATTTTTGCACTTCCCTCTGCAAGCTCTTCATCAACTCTATGGGCTCCACTATGCTTCTATGTCCATTAGACTCTATTTCTTCATGTCCCAAACTGATATTTAATTCTATGATTTCAACTCCATGGCTGTAAGAACCTTGTGCAATGTCCATATCTTTATTCCTCATTTCTAAACTTGATTTATGTCCTTCCTATACCTCTAATTCTGCCAAAACGTGCATGCAAAAATTATTGTTAGAATTATGCATATTGTAAAATATTTCATTAATTAGTTTACAGGTCATCCTTCATCCGAATTCATGAAGAACATAAAAGCACTAATATAAATTATGATCCCTCAAACATAATATCTTCTTAATCATATTTCCAATGGATGTATCCATGCATCATTATGAGTTTTGGGTTAAAAGTTATAACTCTATGAATTTTGTCATTTTCACTCAATTGTGCCCTATTTTGAGTGGCGCAATCTAGCTGAGAGACCATCTTTTATCCTCTATAACAAAAAATATGTTGGGAATCAGAAAAAAAAAATTATATTGGGAGAAGGTAGGATTTATGATTTGAACATCCAACAATTTCCAGATTTGGAATTTGATGCTCCAATCAAATTCTGCATAAATTTAGAATTGATGGCTTTGCACTTTTTACATTTTCTCCAAACTTAGATTTTTCAGCCAAAATTGGTTATCTCCCAAATGGAGCAAAACCGAGAAAAAATTCCTCAAGACAAAGTTGTTTGGATTGTTGAGGAGGTAAAATATTGACTATTTTTTTTCCATATTTGTAATCTGGGGTCCCTTTTCCTTCTCCAAGGATTTCAAAAATTCCCCCCTGGTTACGCGAAGCATTCAGGGCAACGCCTCAAATTTTTTTTTTGGGGGGGGAATTTTTTGCTATTTTAGCATTTTTCACTATTTTTAACGGTTTTCTAAATTAATCTTGGATTAATTGATTAAGGTTTTGGTAGCTGCGAAATACCTAAAATATTGAATATATTGTATTATGAATGGTGATACAATGACGAGTTGAGATGTGCAACACCAAGAAAGGTTGGTTTTCTCCTGGTTAAGGGTTTCTAGCGAAAATATCTGTGTACTATCTATATGAGCCATTGAATAATTTTTGTTTTTCTTAAGAATCTGTATGCATTGATTTAGTTCATAGGTTTAAAATTACACGTGGTATCAAAGCACGTTTTTGGCTTCAGGGGGACGCCTTTGTTGCCGAGGGTTTGGATCGATCTTGATAGATCAAGTTTATCTTGGGTCTATGATAAACCTGGGTTCAGTGGGAGCTTTGCAATGGTGATTCATGCATTAAAATTAAATGGTGAGCAATTCTAGAATCGAGATTGAGAAGTTCAACGATCAAAATTTTGAGCTATGGAAGCTCAAGATGGAGGTCATTCTTTTAGACAAAGAGTGATGGATCGTTGTGGATCCTGGTACACAACCTATGGGCACACAAACTACCAGTACACAACCTATTGGTACATAAACTACTAATACTCAATTTACCGGTATGTCGAAAGAAGATTGGGAGAAGATGGATAGAAGAGAAAGGAGTATGATTCAACTCTAGAAGATTCAGTGTTCCTGAATGTGTCAAGAGAATCTATAGCCAAGGAAATATGGGAAACATTGGGGAATTTGTATCATTCAAAGTCCCTGGTAAACAAGTTGTTTATTTGAAAGAAGCTATATCATTTTAGGATGGAATATGGATATTATGTGACAAAGTATCTAAATGCCTTCAATACTCTGGTAAGTCAACTTGTCTCTATAATATTACACTTGTAGAAGTAGATAAGTGCATTACTTTGTTATTCTTTTTTCCAGACTCCTAGGATAATCAGGTTGTAGCAATCAGTAGTACCACACACTCTGCATTGAAGTATGAGGATGTAGTTGCATCCTTGTTATTGGAAGAGACAAGGCGGAAAAACATGGATAATCATAGCACATATTCTTTATTTATAAGAGGTCGTTTCCAAGATAGGAATACAAATAAGTCTTCGGGGGGGATCTAAATCTGAAGGTAGATCTAAATCCCTAGGAAAATATTTGAGAAAATGATGGAAATGTGGTAAAGTTGGGCATTATAAGAAAGATTGCAGATCTAAGAAAGTTGATAAAGCAAAGGGATCTAATGATGCCTCTTCCACAAAGGAGAAAACCTCTGCAAAAGAAGGAGGTGATGTTTACTTGACATCTACAGGTACACATGCAGATCATGATGTATGGTTAATTGACTTAGGTGCATCATTTCATATGACTCCTCACAGGGAGTGGTTCAGTGAATATGAAAAGTAGGATGGTGGTGATGTCTTCCTAGGAGATGACTCGACAACCAAATCATGGGATGTGGAGGGTTAAGCTGTTGCTGAAAGCTGGAAGGATTAGAACTCTCCCTGAAGTTCCACACATTCCAAATATAGCTAGAAGCCTAATACTTGTAAGTAAGTTAGATGATGCATGTGTGGATACTTTATTAGGAAATGACACTTACAAGATGGTACAAGGAGCAGTGGTGTTGATGAGGGGAGTTCAATGTGGAACTCTATACAAGTTATTGAGAAGAACTTATATTGATGGTTGTAATAGTTCTATTGTCCCTGAGCATGGAAATAAAGAAGATATGATCCATAATGTCCTTGGAAAGAAGACCATGTTGTGGCATCAGAGATTGGGACATATTGGAGAAAAGTGACTTCAAACACTACACGATAAAGGTATGGTTGAAGGTATGTCTAATTTTACCTTGGATTTTGATTTCTATGAACATTGCATATATGGTAAATAGAATCGAGTAAGATTCCCATATGGCGCTACATGAGCAAAGGGGATATGAGAGTTGATACATGTGATGTGTTCAAACCTATACTTGTTCCATCACTAGGTAAATATTTGTATTATGTTTCATTATAGATGATTTCTCAAGGAACACATGGATTTATTTTCTTAGGAAGAAATCTGAGGTATTTGATAAATTTAAAGAGTTTAAGGCTCTGGTAGAAAGTTAGACAGAGAAGAAGGACATATAATGGTTGAGAATTATGTGGGAATGAATTTGAAGAGTTTTGTAAGAAGTGCGGTATAACAAGGCAGAAGACTACTCCATACACACCTCAATTGAATGGGGTTGCAGAAAGGATGAACATGATATTGACGGAAAAAGCAAGGAAAATGCTCAGTGGTGTCGGGTTAGGACAAGAATTCTAGGTAGAGGCAGTGGGTATTGCATGTTACCTGGAAAATATATCATCCTCATTAGCATTGGTGGAAAAAACTCTGCATGATATATGGACTTGTAAGAAACCCTCTCTTGAACATCTCAAAGTGTTTGGTTGTGATTCTCATGTACATGTTCCAAAGAAAAATATGAGTAAGCTAGATAATAAAGCTAAAAAATGTATCTTTGTTGGTTATAAAGATCGTATGAAAGGTTATAAGCTTTGGAACCCAAAAACTAAGAAGACCATTTACAATCAAGATGTTGTTTTTAGAGAGGTTAAAGATGTTCCCAAACAAGAATTCCTACCAAGGAAAGAAGAACATGAGAAAATAGAGTTTGAGTTGGATGATGCAAAATCCAACTCAACAAAAGAAGATGAATCAAAAGAATAAGAACCTCATGCTCCAGTATTGAGGAGATCAATGAGGGAAAGAAGGAAACCAGAAAGGTATAGTCCACCTGATTTTCATCCTAATTTTTCTTTATCTATTATTGATGATGATCCCATAACTTTCAGAGAAGCAATGAATTTAGAGGATAACAAACTCTGGAAGAAGGCCATGGTTAAAGAGATTGATGCCTTGGATAAGAATGAGGTGTGAGATCTAGTTGAATTGTCAATTGGAAGAAAGGCCATTGGTAGCAAATGGGTGTTTAAGAAGAAGTTGAATGTAGAAGTAAAAGTGGAGAAATACAAAGCTCGGTTAGTAGCAAAAGGTTATTCCTAGGTAGAGGGATTCGACTTTGGTGAAATTTTTTCTCCTGGATCCAAGTTAACCTATATTAGATTTATTTTATCTGTTGTCACTGCTTTTGATTTTGAAGTAGAATAGATGGATGTGAAGACAACATTCCTAAATGGAGATTTGGAAGAAGAAATCTACATGAAGCAACCATAAGGCTTTGCACTGAAGGGAAAGAAAGATCTGGTTTGTAAGCTAAAGAAGCCACTATATGGTCTGAAGCGATCACCTAGGTTGTGGTACCAAAATTTTGACACATACATCATTGGACTAGGATTTGTGAGAAGCAAGGCCGATCACTGCATATATTCCAAGCAGTTTGGTGATCACTTCATTTATGTGGCGGTGTATGTCGATGACATGTTATTGGTAGGAAACAACATGGATGCTATCAAAGAGGTAAAATCCCAAATATCCTCCAAATTGGACATGAATGATCTCGGGGATGCTAACTTCATTATGGGAATGTAGATTAAAAGAGATCGAGAAAATAGGAAACTCTGGTTGAATCATAGAAAATATCTTGAGATGATATTGCAAAGGTTTAATATACAAGAAAGTAAACTAGTCAAGGTTCCTATTCCTATAGGTATAAAGTTATATGCAGATCAATGTCCGAAGACACATGAAGAGTAAGAGGACATGTCCCATGTTCAATATGATAGTGTGATTGACAACTTGATGTATGCAATGGCCTGTACTAGACCATACAATGCACATGCAATGGGAGTTTTGAGCAGGTATATGTCAAAATCAGGGAAGGAGCATTGGACAACAATAAAGAGGGTTTTCAAGTATTTGCATGGAAGTTATAGTTATGGATTGTGATACCAAGGAAGAATAGGATTAGATAGAATGTTGGACATACATGGGTTTGTTGATGCAGACTGGTTTGGAGATCTGGATCATAGAATATCTACAAGTGGGTATGTGTTTAACCTATTTGGAGGAGCAATCATTTGGATGAGAAAAATATAGGCTGTAGTGGTACTCTCAACTACAGAAGTTGAATACATGGCCGCCACACATGCAAGCAAGGAAAAAATATGGTTACATAGATTGTGTTCAGGTATTGGGTTGGTACAACAAGTAGTAAGACTAGATTATGATAGTTAGAGTGCATTCTTGCTGGAAAATAACCCAGGTTATCATTCAAATACAAAGCATATCGATGTTCAGTATCACTTTGTGAGAGACATGGTTGAAGACAAGAACACGTTGTTGGAGAAGGTTGTCACTTTGAAGAATTTGCAGATTCATTGAAAAAGTATACGGGCACCGATAAGTTCTCTTGGTGTAGAGAAACAATGGGTATTATTTCTCTGTATTGTTAAATATGTAATCATGTGACCCCTTGTATGCAAAGAAAACAACAAGTGGGAGAATGTTGTGTAGGTGTTACATTCTTTGCATGTGTGTGGGGGGTGCGTCGGATTTGATGACTACGTCCGACGATCCCATCACTTGTCGCTCTTTGTGGGCATGTGCACCGGGCATTGCTCGAGTGGAGGTGCAATGGGGGGTCATGATTGGCCCCCCTTGGTTACGTGAAGCATTTGGGGAAATGCCCCAAAATTATTTTTTGGGCGATTTTTTCTATTATAGTGTTTTTCACTAATTTTAGCGGTTTTCTAAATTAATCCCGGATTAATGGATTAGGGTTTTTGTATTTGTGGAATACCTAAAATATTGTATATATTGTATTGTGAATGGTGAAAATAATACAATGAAGAGTTGAGAGGTGTGGCACCAAGGAAGGTTGGTTTTCTCTCGATTAAGGGTTTCCAATGTAAATCTTTGTGTACTATGTGTATGAGCCATTGATTAATTTTTGTTTTGCTTAAGAATCTATATGCATTGCTTTAATTCACAGGTTTAAAACTCACATATATTCTTCCACACTCGCATGTCATCCCACATCTCACATTCCGCTAGTTTTGGGACTTAGTTTATTTTCCAAACACCTTTTTTTTATGCCCATGCAGAGGAATATAACACCTACATATTGTCCTGCACCCACATGTCATACCTTGGGCCCATTACCATGGATTTCCATGTCATCACCACCACGTCACCTGACACGTATCCTCCACGTCACTAGGCACGTAAAATTTCCCAATTTTCCAAAAATTCTCAAAAATTAATAATTTCCAAATTTTTCTTTTTTGGCAGAAAACATACTTTTCTTTTTCAGCTGCCACCGGAGCTTTGGAATCAAATTCCCATGGCCAAAATTGACCCTGTGATTGTCAATTTGGCATCCCTTTTCTAAATTACATGCATATTTCACCCAAAATTTGGGAATTTTCACTTTGAATTTTACCCCTTTTCCCCAAATTAGACATAGACTAATGATCTGCAACAACAAATTTGTTAAATCCATGCTAGTTTTTCACCCATATGGGTCCGAAATTGAACCAAAAAGCTCTGATACTAATCTGTAACACACCCCATATTCACTTCTAATCACATGTCACTAAAATCCAAATTCTACCACATATTGGAATTTTCAAAATTTCTTTTACTTAACTCATTATCTCTCTGATACCATTAATTCATTAATTCCAACCTTCCTAAAGGCTCATCTAACCTTATTTTAAACTCTGATACCAACCTGTAACATACCCAACTCCCTTGTTGGGTCTCGTTACTACGAAATCGATTGCCATGTCAATTCAAATGCGGACATATAAGTGTAACATGACATATAAGTTCATGTTGTTATCATTAATAATTGAACTCTTGAATGCACCCGATTTAAACATGGACACAAACAATTAAACACACAAAATAGCATTCATATATACAAAATATAGAGTAAATGAAAGAATTCAATCATAGCATTAAAACTGTAAATGATCCAGTGATTAAAACAATTATCTTTTAAAAAAATTTACACAACTAACTATAGACAAAGGATGTTTCACCCAACCATAGACTTTTTTTCTCTAATTCTCTCAGGATTAAGTCACCCCCGAGCTGGGACTATGAGTCCACGAGTATGGATAGGCTCCTATGGGTGTCCACAATCCACTGTAATAGCTCTAAAGTTAATAAAAACATAGTGACACGACTCCTACAACAATTTCAACCACCCAACTCTCTTTCCCATCAGTCTACGTAATCCATGGTATGAGATTTCCTTCTCTAGACTGTAGTCCCTCAGATAATCTCCATCCCCTCCAGGGCACCAACATAGACCCACCATGAATCTCTCTACTAGGGGCTTCAGGAAATCCAGCTGCAATAGGAGCACTCACACAGTAAGCTCACTTGCTCTTCAGTAATTTTCTCAATAGAAAGTCACTCATAGGCATAACAACCTCATTCTCATCATAATTACCAACTTTGACAAGATGTATTCAATACCAACTATGGATGGCCACTCTTCTACATCACTCTTCTCTAGTTTTCCTCTCTCCTTGCTAACTGTAAAAACTCCTCTTTTTCCTACTCAGATTTTCCTATTCTTCCATGTTTTCTTAACTCTTACCCTTTCCCCTAGGATGATTACACTCAATCCTTGCTATCATAACTGAGTGGGTTGAATTCCTCCCCCAACCTCTTACATGAATTCAATGATCGAGTGCTTAATAAGTCAAAGGTATAAATGGATAAATGACAAATTGATTAATGAATTTGGCTTAAGACTCAAGTCATACGAAAACCCCTCAAAACCCCCATTAAGCCTCCTCTCTTGTGGAATCATAGCCCCCCATTACTCTGGTCCTTACCTGTCTACATTTAGTGGTGTATTTCATTTTATTATTTTCAATGTACAATGTTTACATATTACATTGTTTGGTCCATGACTATTCATAGTATCTACACTTATACAATGTTACAATGGGGATCAAAATTGGGGTGTTACAAGGAGGCCACGAGGAAAATCCTTGTACTCAAAACTATGACTACTTGTCTGACAAAAGTAGGAGGACATCAAAGATGATTTTGTTAGCCACTATAGGTTGATATTTAAATTGAAAGGAATCATAGATGAATGCAAGTTGTGCATGTAGACTTTTCTTAACATGGACCCTTAATGCCTTTCAAAGATATAAGAGTTAATGTGTGAACAATCATTGACTTTGGAAGAACTAACAACAAACTAGATGAGGATAATTTGATAGGATTGGATGACTTTCTATGAAAATTCTACAAATATACACGAGAATTTGTTGGGCCTAGCCTCCTCAAGGTGTATAAGGAGGTCATTAAAAATCAACGATTAGGTACCAACATTAACAAAGCCCTGAACAGTTTCATCCCAAAGCCTATAAATCCTGAGCTTGTTACAAACTAATGGTGACCAATAATATTTTTGAATGTTTTGTATAAGATCTTGGCTAAGGAATTGGCCCTATGAATCAAGAAAATTATCCCAAAGGTAATTCACTTAAACCATACGAGGTTTATCAAAGGTCAATTCATCCTATATATTGTGATAGCAAGTTAGGAAGAAAAGGACTAGGTGCAATTCCATGGCCTTAATGCTATCTTCATTAAGATTGACTTTGAGAAGGCCTATGACAAGGTCAAATGGCCTTTTATTTTGGCCATGCTCAAGGCATTGGGTTTTGAAAATTTCTTCCTCGAAACAACTAAGACCCACTTTTCACAAGCCTTAACCCATATTTCCAATAATAAATGTAATTCAAAAGAGGTGGGGTTATTTAGAACCATTCAAAAAGGGTGTCCTTCAACCTCTATAATCCTTTATGTTATGGTTTTAGAGTCCTTATGATATCTCATTTTCCAAAGAGTTGGACAAACATGATCAAAGTATTCTACTCCCTTAGCAAGGAGTTGGGTAGTTAGTTAACAATCACTTTATTGATGAATCATTCCTCTCCATTCTAGAAGACCATACATGTATGGAGAATGTTATGCATTGCCTTTAGATATTTTATGATACTTAAGGGTCCAAAATTTTCTATGCCAAAACTAAATTCTATAGACAAAGTCATAAATACACACTTGACCGGTTGGTAGATCAAGGGTAGTCTTGAATCTAACCTATCCAATTCTTTAAGTTACTTAATTTCCCTTTGCATTTAAACTAGTAAAATTAGCTAGCTGGGTTGGTTTTGGGAGGTTTTTGGTTGCAACCTGTCTCCTAAAATGAAATTGACTAGCTTTGATTTGAACCAGTCTGAATTGATCGAAACCAACCAATTCAAGACAATCCTATTAGAACTGACCAATTTGATTATTTTCGTACGAGTGTGCTTCCTACCCCCGCCCCCCCCGAGAAAAAAAGAGTTAATTCCTACAATGACCCTAAAGCCTAATTTTTATTTATTTAATGTCACCCCCCCTTCTATCATCAATGGACTTATTTCGGATGACCAATAGTTGCTTCTGCTACGATCTAATATGAACACTGGCCCCTGGGCATTCAAATATTCCACCACTGCATGATATAGACATTGATGTTTGACATTCAAGGGCCTTGAGTCAAGAGGTTGAAAATATCCATGCAAAGAGTGCAATTGACCTAGATTTAGATGATTATGTCGTTTGATTTGATTATAGACCATAATATGATTATTTTTGTCTTTGTAGGCCATTTAGAGCCTCAATGTTAATGCATTTTAGTTCAAATATGTATTGCACTTGATTCCATTTTTTTATATTCACCCATACAATGCTATATGTATGAGAAATTTTGCATGTTTGGCGTCTAAATGGTTTGGATTTATATGGATGCATTTTTAAATTATAAAAATTTGGGTATTTATGTATTTTTTGATCGATCGCTTTTGTGTCTAGTTTTTTTACCATTTCTGATTAGCGTATGATTTTTTGGGTCAACTAGTTTGATGCTTATGATAATGGTTTAAGGATATCAATAACTTGAAAATGCACCACACATCTTTAAATGATCTAACAATGAAGGAGGCAAGGGCTTCCATAAAGTTAATTGGGAATTGTGTTGCAGCCACGTGGATTGGGAGGTATGAGGATCATCAAAACCCATACACAAGCCTGGAAATTTATGCTAAATGAGTGATTTAATCTGTTGAAGGAAAATAAGTTTATTTATTAAGCTTGTCCTTTAGTGCCCTTGATAAGCTTGGTGGGAGGACTAGAAATGGAGAGAGGGCAATGCTCTCAAAAAATTCAAGCCTACCAATGGTTATACAATGTAATTTTTAGAAGTTCATATATGATGATCATTTGAACGAGTTTTGGAGGCTAAGATTGAAATAAAAATCATGGCTATTTCAACTTCAAAGTGTTTGGAAGCCTCTAGTAGAGTGTAGAAAGTTTTTTTTTTTTTACATCGTATCATATTTTGGGTGGTTTTATTATTGGAAATAGACTAACATACTTAGGTTTTCCCCAACTCAAATGTTTGTTTTGTGGCATATATGAAAATCCCAAGCATCATTTTGGTATTTTCTGTTTTCTATATCTACCTAGAATTGGGTCTCTTCTTTTTATTGCAAGCTTCTCCCTGCCCCCATAACTTGAGAAGCCAAAATACAAAGGGATAATATTACTTGGGCATTAGAGTTTCCAGTATTATAACAACTAACTAGAGAATAAGTTATCTTTATTAGTTGGATACAAAATAAATGGTGTCATGTTTAATAAGGCATAATTTGTTAGGAATTTCTCTTGGTGTGGTAGTTTGTTACTTTGTGCAAATATGTATATGCAAATTGTTCAATGCTAAAAATGTTGACTTATGTGTCATGTATTTGCAACTACTTTTAGACTACTTGGAAACACTTTAGTTTCTTCCCAAGAGGAATTGATTTCTTTGGTCTCCATGGAAAATAAACTTTTCTTTATAATTTTCAAATGTTCTAAAAAAAATATTAATATGATTTATTTGGAAAATAATTCTTATATATATATATGGTGGTGAGAATGGGGGGCAGAATGGGGTCTACAGTTTTTCACGACCTTGGTATTTTGTGTGGCCTCGTGACCCGATATTTTCCTGATTTATTCCCCACATAGTAGCTTTTAATCATGTGACCCATTTCCCTTTGCTCCCCCCTCATGCGAACCTCTTGATATCTTCCCTGAAGTGGTTTTTGGTGTCCCTCTCCGACAGTTTCGGTTATTCAAGAGGTTGTTTTCTGTTGTTCTCCATGGTTTTACTCGTTGGTTTCAAGCATATATCCCCAGACTCTCTAGAATGAAATCTATGTTTTAAATTTACATGGGGGATTCATACAACAACTTGGTGGACTATGAGGTCAATCCCCTCCAAAAGTAAGCCTTCTGACACTAGTTGGAGTACCCTGTCAGATCAGACATTGATGAAGGTATTGGTTCTAGGTTGGCATCTATTATCTCTCCTAATGTGAACACCTCAATCCCCAATCCTGATATTTCAGAGTATGTCCCTTCTCTCCCTTTACCCCGACTCATCCCTCCAGATTATCCACTTCGTCTTTCTCCCACAAAGTTTGTTCCCCCCCCCTCGTCTCTCCTCATCTCCTTGGTGCCTCTTGCACATTCTCAACCTTCTTTCAGATAGATAGGCTCACAGTTTGAGTTAGAACAACAAGTCCCCCCAAAAAAGAAGTGTGTGTGAGCAAATTCATTCAAGGTGGAGATGGTGGTAGGAAAGGATATTTCTTTGGATGAGCTTCATAATTTGGTTGGTGTTAGCACATAGGATGTATAGGGGTCAAACTTTTTCAAAATTTTCAAATTTGTTAGATTAGTCACTGAAGGAGACCATTGGCCTTTGTCAATCATATGATCAGTCCTTCTTGTATGAGTCATTCATTTAAGATTCTAGGTTTGAGTCATAGGGTCAGGTTATTAAAGGTTTTTGAGTCATGTCTTATGTCAATAAATCATGGTTGTGATTTTACCTCGGGTCTTAAGGCTGATCAAAATACGTTTGCAAAGTCTTGGTGTCATGATGGTGGTTGTCATTATTAGTAAAAGAGGGAAATAATTGGTCATATCTAGCTTGTTTAAAGATCATCATCATGTGTTATTACCTAAACAAATATGCAAAGGTCTTTAAAGAGGTACCCAACCACCTAAAGTGCCTTGTCAATTGTTGGTCCTAAGGTCTGCACCTGACTTCTAAAGGGAAAAGCTAGTCCACCTCAAGTTTGTAATGATTGTTTTTTTACAAGTAGGTTTTGTTGGTAAGCTTTAGGACAGGTTTTTGAAGATGGTGCTTTGGTAGGATAAACAACACAGTGTAAAAGTAGGCTCTCCTTGGCTAATGGTATGGGTATTGAATGAAAATTGAGGGTATGAAAAGATGCACACATACAACCACTTGTTGCGTGGAAACCAAGACTTAATATAATATCTCAAGACCTAGACAGATATCTAGATGCAAATCATTCAACAGGTTGCAAAATAATGGATCTTTCACTGAACAATAGTTGTATAACAGGTTGCATAACCAACAAAAGATAAACTAAAACAATAGCTGAAAGAATAAGGAAATGTACATTGCACACATCACAAAATCTACATTCAAGATAATAATGAACACATAAATATTTGAGTAAGAAACACAACTGTCATCAACATATATTCACTAGGTAGAAAACTTTACGGTTAACTAAGCAGGTCTAATTCTTATGTTGCTTCTACTTTCCTTCCGAAAACTCCCAACCCCTAAAACATACAAAGACTGCATATTTAACATAGTTGCAAAGGTTCTCATCCATCTGGGACTGAAACCTAACTCTGGATAACTAATGGTAGAACAAATCATTAACTTAAATAAAACATTGCATGGAGTACAACAATGTGCGCTTCACACTGGACTTAATAAAAAAGAGTGGTTCTTATCACACACAAAAGACCACTTATTAATTCAACCTAAAGAATTCTGGAACTAAACAACTGAAACTGCTTATGTCTCTAAGACTGAACTAATGCATGTGCTGGATGAACTGTAATTGGAAGAAAAATTTAGGAGTGACAGAATAGGGTTCCGTGTTGAGTAATGGCATGCCTGCGAGCTATTTGAGGCCTCTGGAGGGTAACTGGCTGTATGAGTAGATAATTGCATTATGTGTTCAAGGAAGAGGTAGTCTTATGAAGTGTTTCATAACCAATTATCCTCGACCTGGGACGATCTCCATGCTCACTGTCTGTAATAGAGATTTCAGCGGTAAGTAAGTGGAGGACAAGTGTCGGGTGGTGAGGGAAGCAATATTGAGCACGTGATTTCAGGAGTTGCTGAGGGTGGTTTGGGTCCACACCTCCTTTGGGCTTGAAATACCCTAGAAGTTGCCACGTAGCTCCCCTGCGATACCATGGTTTAGATTTCATCCCGCTCAAGGGTTTTAATGCCCGAGCATGTTGCAGCGTCGAAACGGACTGTGGCCATTGATATGGTCGCAATCTGCGATCTGGGCAGAAGGTTGATAGGTGGAATGTGGTGAGAGGCGGGTTAGATGCTGAGAAGTGGAAGATATTGGGAGGTGGGAGATAGGTGTAAGCGGGAGGTAAGGTGTCAGAAATGAGGGGACAGGTGATGAGAGGTGAGCGGTAGCGAGAGTGTGAGTGGAAGACAAATGGCGTGCGGTGAGAGGGAACCGTCCATCTCATATTAACATCGAATCTTCACCGTCGATCATGTAAACTTGTTGTTTTCCTATATTTCAAGTTTGACATGGTTTGCTCTGATTGACTGCTAGCTTCTATGGAAGCTTACCGAGCTTTAATAGATTTGTCGAACATGGATATCTTCTGTGCACACACAAAAGACTCGGTGGACCTGCTCTATGCTTAGAGATGAAGCCAAATTTGGCGTTTAAAAGTCTTGAATGTGGAGAAAAGGATGAGTGCCATGTGTCATTGGCCTCTCTCCAATGTGACCTCAGGCTATGACCCGACGCTTACTCAAAAGGCGCTCAGAACTCCGTGCTTTGGGAGTTCAAACTTTTTCAATGTATAATTCTTATGATTTTTCGGAGTGCAACATTTTCGCAGTTCAGATCTAGTGTTGTGTGTCCCTTTGATCGATGGCCCATATTTGCTTCGGGTTTCGGGTCTTCAGAAGTCCACTAATTTGAGATCGACGACCCACGTTTATGCTCTTGCTGAATTGAGATCAAAGGCCCACATTGGCTCCGGTTTTTGGGACTTCGGGATTTTGACATTTCATGGGTTTTCTCTTGATGTTAAACTCCTCGTGAATATCAATACTCTGAATGCACTAGAACCATCGATCTGAGTGGCCTGTTGGATCTCCGCCGTTGAAAATTGAACCTGTCATTTGCTACCCGTTTGAGCTCGTAATGGACTGTTCTGATCCATTGTGCTTCTGCGGAAGCTACTGAGATTTCACTGGATTTATCAGACCTGGATATCCCTTGCACAGACAAAAACTTGGTGGACCTGTATATCTCCATTAGTGGAAAAATGATGACACACATTCAAAACTCAAACTAGATGTGTGATCCTCTTCAAGAAAAAAAAAAGATGACGTGAAATAAGCAAAGACAAGCAAGGGCCATGAAGCTGAATGATTAAGCAATGGGGAATGAGCTAATTAAGGAACCACAAAAATCATAGTGGATGGATGTATAGGAAAAAGGAGGGAAAAGGGCAAGGACACAAACCTAGGTTATAACATTGCCTCCAACTGGAGATAGCTTGTCCATGTGAGGTGCTAAGAACTGTAGATCGGTGCCTTAGGATTAAAAAACTTCTCTTACCTTCTATACTTACCTCTATTTCTGTCTGCCAGCCCTGGGTATCAACTACTGTCCCTCAACCATGCATTTTATTGAACTGAAAATTGAAACTACACCCTAGTGCCTTTGTTGGGCTATGGAGTCTTTATTCACACACAACTAACTAATCAAAATCATCAATAAAAGGAAAGCATATATGGTACACGAGGGAATTTCCCTCATCCTTAAAACAAAATAGTGTTTTAGGAAGCGCCCATTTACTGAGCCTCCAAAGATCTCTGTATCATCTAGATTGTGCAGGATAAATGTGTTGTTGTCCAGACCTTCAACCACCTTAAAATGGCCAAACCAGAGGTTGACAAACTTACTATGCTTGGAATTTTCATCCCTTCTGGCATCCCACCTTAAGATCATGTCATCTTTATGAAAAATCTCCTTCTTGGTTTTCTTGTCAAAGATTGACTTGATCTTGTTCTGATATGCTTCTGTCCTCTGCTCCAGTGCTTCTCTTCTTTTCTGAACTTCTATAATCTGGAAGATTCTCCTTTGAATGTCATTGGGCTCTTCAATATCTTCTTGTAACAATTTTAGGATTGGTATACCAAGATGAGTGGGAACAACAACGTCTATGCCATAAACAAGTTGGAATGGTGAGGTTCCCAAAGACTTCTTGGTGCTGATTCTGTCAGCCCATAAAGAATACTTGAGTTTAGAGTCCCAGGATTTCTTGTTTTCAGTCAAGAACTTCTTAATGATCCCAATGAGAGTCTTGTTTGATGACTCTGCCAGGCCATTTCCCTAAGGGTAATAGGGTGTGGAATGTGTCAAGGAAATGTTATGATTGCCACATAAGTCAATCATGGCTTTGGACTTGAATTCTTGGGCATTGTCTATTACAAGCTTACTGGGGCAACCAAATCTGGCAAAGATATCAGTTTCCAGGAAATTAATGATCACTTTGTCAGTGGAATTTCTGGTGGGCACAACCTCAATCCACTTGGTGAAGTAATCGGTGGCAGTGAGGATCCACTTGTGATGTCCACTGGAGGGTGGATTTATATCTCCTATGAAGTCTAATCCCCATTTTTGGAATGGACCACTGGTGGTGATAGGTTTCAGGGGCAGTGATAATAACTTATGTTTTCCTACAAATATTTGGCATTCATTGCAGGCTCTAATAGTGGAAAACACATCAGATAAAAGGGTGGGCCAGTAGTATCCTACCCTTAGGATCTTGAGAGTTGTGGCCTTTCAATGTTGGTGTCCTCCACATACTCCTCTGTGCATTTCTACTGTGACTTGTTTGGATTCATTCTCTTCAAGACATTTTAACAGGATGCCAACATGATCCCTCCAATACAAGCTCTGGTTTGAAATGTAGAATTTGATAGCCTTTAACTTGAGAGACATGGACTTTGTTTTCTTGATATTTGGTGGACATTCAAAATGTTGTAGAAAATATATGATGTTTTTATACCAAGGTGAAGAGGAGTAGTTTTCAAATACCTATAAGCTGTCTTGTCTAGGTTGTATGATGGGTGCATCTGATTGGGTGAATATTTGAAGCAATTCTAGCACTTTACAATTTGATTCTGATAGCAATTTGGCCAGTCCTTGCCCCTTGATCATCTTGGTGGGATTTATGTGTAGGTCATACTCCAACAGTTTGACAATCCATTTTCCTCTTTCCCCCTCACTGTTTGGCTGAACCAGAATCTATTTGACACTACTTCTAGGAACAAAGGTTGTTATGCTAGATTGTAGCACATAAACCCTGAAGGCTTTGAGTGCTTTGACTAGTGCATAAGCCTATTTCTCTAATATATCAGCTCACCATCTCAAAGGGCTCTGCTAAAAAAGGCTATTGGCTGCTCATGCCCTTCTTCATTTTTCTACAACAATACAACACCAATGGTTTCCTCTAAAGCAAAGGAGAAGATGAAGAAATCTTTGGTATAGTCAGGGCTGACTAACACAGGGGCTTCAAATAAAGCTTGCTTGATTGTTTGGAAAGATGATTTTTCCTCCAAGGACCATTTTATCACAACATATTTCTTCAACATGTTAGTAATAGGCTTCAGAGTTTCAACAAAATCTGGCACAAAATGTCTGAGGAAGTTTATCTTACCAATAAAAGACTGGACAACCTTTTTATTTCTGGGGATCTCAATATCTTGAATGGCACAAACCCTCTTTGGATCAATTTTTATACCTCCTGCTGATATGATGTGGCCCAGAAACTTTCCTTCTGGCATGGCAAAGTGAGACTTCCTAGGATTCAAGGATATTCCATACCTCTTGCATTTCTTGAAAACATGCTCCAAATGCTACAAATGTTCCTCACCAGACTTGGAGAAAATGGTTATGTCATCCAAGTAAATGACCATAAATCTGTCTTTTCCCCCCACAAATTCTATGTCCATGGCCCTTTGAAAAGTGGCCCATGCGTTCATCAACCCAAAGAGCATTTTGTCATACATGAATGTTCCCCATGGGATGGTGAATGCTATTTTTTCTTTATCTTCTTCACACACTACTATCTGGTTATAACTAGAGTATCCATCTAACAAGGAAATTCTGTGTGCACCTACCACCCTCTGTAAAATATGTGCCATCTTGGGGAGGGGGTAACTATCCTTTAGAGAACACTTGTTGAGATTTCTGAAATCAACACACAAGCATATCTCCCCATTTTTATTCCTTACAGGTACTAAGTTGGCCACCCAGTTTAAGTACCTCAATGGTACAATAATCTTCGCATCCGACATTGTTTTTAGCTCTTTTTCAACTATGGACATTAACATGGGATTATATTGACGAATCTTCTATCTAAATGGCTTGGATCCAACCTTTAGAGGGATTTTGTGTTGGATGATGTTGGTGTCAAACGTCTTCAAATATTCATAGGACCATGCAAAAACATCAACAAATGTTTTTATGAGACTGACATACCTACCCTTTTGTTCTGCATCTATTGATTTGGACAACTTGATGATCTTTGGTTTCTCAGTGGTCCTAATAGTGCAATCTGTCGTCTCTTCTTCTTGATTCTTCATGGAAGCCCCTTTGTAAACATCATTACTGTCAAACAACCTTTCCAATGGCACTAGTCCTCTTGGAATGTGATTGGTTTTCAGCTCCACAATATCATGAACAACTACTGTCTTCTGCAGATAAGATGCTTGTTGATCTTCTAATTCCTCATTTTCACCTTCTTGACTTTCTTGATCAATTGAGATATTGGAGAATTCATCAATGGTTGTAGAAATCTCCGCAGCTCTAGATCATCACTAAAAACTTGCCAGTGCTTTATGTTGTCTGGTATGACTGTTCTATGCCTGATCTCCACTTGATATTTAATATTTGGGCCAATGGGAGGCCTGAAAGTGCTGACAGCTAAGGCTAGAGAATCCGCCTTTTGATTTTGTTCTCTGGGAATGAAGGAAATGTTAAATGCTAGAAATAAATTATCAATCAGATCCCATACCTTGTTTATGTATTGCTCGAGCCTTAGTTGCTTAGCTTGATAGATGTTCCTCACTTGGTTGATGATCAAATCAAAATCACCAAAAAATGCTACACACTCAATGGCCACGTCTTTGGCAGCCCTCAGTCCCAACACCATAGCTTCATATTCAACTATGTTATTAGTAGTTTCAAACTCCAGCTTATAAGAGAGGGTTATTACTTCTTCTGAAGGGGAAATTAGGAGTATACTTGCACCGGATCCTTCTTTTGATGAAGAGCCAACGAACTACATCTTCCATGCCTTGTTTTGTTGACTTGTCAGTGGCTGATCCTTGCATTGGCTTACTGATATTTCAGGTTCATCATCATTTAAATGAAATATAGATGAGCCAATCTCATCCTCAACAACATAAATTGGGTGATTGCTTAGGTTCTGATGGTCACTGACAATGTAGGATAACGTTACCTCTCTGTATAGCCTCCTATGTTCTCCTCCAAACACAGGGATGGTGGTATAAGTGAGGTCCATTTGCAATGATCCCCCAACCTTCTTAGCCCAATTTCTAGATAAGAGCATACCAAACTTTGGAGGGATGTAAGCCATAACAATGTCCATCACTACACTCTTCATTGGTAGTTGTGCCAAAGAAACCACCATATCCTTTATCAGTCCCACACATTTTACTTTCTTAGAATCAAAGGAATCCAGGTCTTGGTAAGGTTTGGTGATCTCCAGACCTAGTTCTTCCATAACAACTTTGGGCATGACATTGTGTGAGACTCCTGAGTCAATAAGACAATTGTGCAGGATCTTATCATGAACATTTAAAGATATATAGAATGGTGGAGAAGCATCAGAGCCATCCTCAATGTGTGGTCCACTGTAATGGCTGGGTTTTCATCTTGCAAACTGATTACATCAGAAGATACACTAGGAGCAGTTGGCTGCGAAACTTTCATGATAGATTTTTTGAAAGGTTCATTCTTCATCAATTTTGTCAAAAGAACATGGATCTTGATCTTGCTCAATTCATGTTCTATGCTGAAAGAGGTTGTTGGCCTATCTGCTTCCTTTATTTCAGGGACTGTATGTTTAGCTGAGGGAGGTGACTGAGCTTTATATGACATACCTTTACTTGGATTTGGCTTAGGAGAGACTTCAACCTATTTGTTTTGATCAGAGGTAGTGGCTTTGGGAGCCCCTGCTCTTGTTCTCAAATCATATTTCTTCTTGGCTTGATCTTGAATAACTCCCTCCTCCCCTATCTTATTATCACACTGATTTGACAATTGTGCTACCTCATATTCTCGCTGTGTTAAATGGTTGGTGTAATAATCCGTTTCATTGAAAAGCACAACAGTGTCATCCACAACATCATTGTATGCATCCATCTTCTCAATCTGATTGTTTTGAAAAGGAGGCACTACCCTTTGATCATCATCATTTCTCCTTTCTCTTTGCATTATTTGAGGGGCATCATTAGGCCTTCTGAACTAATTTTGATTTCTATTACAAGCCCCTTGAAAAGCTCTATTTGGATGTTTAGATTCCCACTTCAACTTAGTTATTTCAGAAGTTAGATCCTTCAAAGTTTTGGTCATTTCATCAAGTTTGGGATCAGATGTAGCTGAGTTAGAGGAGGCAGGGGAATCCTCTCTCTGTTTCTTCTTATCTTTATCAGATTTAGTCTTTAATTTGTCTGAGGCCAAGATATTATATTCGACCTCAATGGATGCTTCTTGCATGGACAACAGTGTGGTTGATCTTCTCTCTCTCAGGAGGAGGGAGAACTTTGCATCAAATGCATTGGCATAAGTGATATTGGAAAAGGCTTCAGTTGGTTTGATCTCATATGAGATTATACCATACATATTATTGAATCTCTTAGTGAAATCTGAGATAGATTCACCATTCTTTCTCTTTAGGGCCCCAAAATCAGTGATGTAGTAGAGGTAATCTCTCCTATATCTCCATTGCTTTATGAAATTTTCATCCAATGCCTCAATATATGCAATGGAGGCTGGAGGAAGACCCCTGAACCATTTTCTGACTTCCCCATCTAGACTCTATACAAACAACCTCATCCACACATCTGCATAATCAATGTTAAAGTTGTCTGCAAAGTTGTAAAAGGCTACCATATGTTCTTCAACAATTACCTCACCTTCCCCATTATATCTTGGTAAATATTTCATGTAATCTATGACTGGGAGTGCATGTAAGCCTACAAGAAGCACTAGGGGTGCATATCTGGCAGCAATTATGACATCCATCCTGTTAGTGACCATGGTTTGAATAATAAGAATTTGAAGATTTATGGGAGATACAGGGGTGGATGCGGGACTAGATGATGAGGTAGAATCAAGAGTTGTAGATGTCTGAGCTCCTTTCGAATTATGATTCTCGGGGCTAGCAAATTCAAGCTGCTTATGATTGTGATTAGACATAGGATCTTTATGTGCAGTTTTACCCTTGAGGGGTGAGGTATATCTCTGAGCTAGGGTGGATTTTCTTAGTTGCCTTTCTAGCTCAGAAGCTACTGTGTTGTTTGCAGGGTTAGGATGATCCCTCCTGGCTTTGCTATTTTCAAATTTGGATTTGTTGAATCCTTTCCTGGGCACCATTATTTCTTTCTTAAATTTTACTCAGTGGAGTCGCCAGGTGAAAGATGGAAGTCTATCTGTGTCTGAAATTTGTTCACCATCAAAGGTCAGAGATAATCAATGTCGTTCTCCCAGGGAAATATATTTTGTTACTCTGTTCCCCGGCAGTGGCGCCAAAAGTTGTTGGTCCCAAGATTTGCACCTGACTGCTAAAGGGAAAAGCTAGGCCACCACAAGTTTGTAATGATTGGTTTTTTACAAGTAGGTTTTGTTGGTAAGCTTAAGGACAGGTTTTCAAAGATGGTGCTCTGGTATGACATGCCACACAGTGTAAAAGTAGGTTCTCCTTGGCTAATGGTATGGATATTGAATGACAATTGAGGGTATGAAAAGACATACACAGACATCAACAACAAGCAATGCAATGAATCACTTGCTATGCTGAAACCAAGAATTAAGATAATATCTCAAGACCTAGACAAATATCTATATGCAAATCATTCAATAGGTTGCAAAATAGTGGATATTTCACTGAACATAGCTGTATAACAGGTTTCATAACCAACAAAAGATAAACTAAAACAATAGTTGAAAGAATAAGGAAATGTACATTGCACACATCACAAAATCTGCATTCAAGATAAAAATCAACACATAAATATTTGAGTAAGAAACACAACTGTCATCAACATATATTCACTAGGTAGAAAAATTTACAGTTAACTAAGCAGGTCTGATTCTTTTGTTGCTTCTACTTTCCTTCCAAAAACTCCCAACCCCTAAAACATACAAAGACTGCATATTTAACATAGTTGCAAAGGTTCTCGTCCATCTGGGACTGAGACCTAACTCTGGATAACTAATGGTAGAACTAATCATTAACTTAACTAAAACATTGCATGGAGTAAAACAATGTGCGCTTCACACTGGACTTAATAAAAAAGAGTGGTTCTTATCACACATAGAAGACCACTTATTAATTCAACCTAAAGAATTCTGGAATTGAACAAAAAAAACTGCTTCTGTCTCTAAGACTGAACTGATGCATGCGCTGGATGAACTGTAGTTGGCAGAAAAATTTAAGAGTGACAGAATAGGGTTCTGTGTTGAGTAATGGCATGCCTGCGAACTATTTGAGGCCTCTAGAGGGTAACTAACTGTATGAGCAGATCTTTGCATTATGTGTTCAAGGAAGAGGTATTATTATGAAGTGTTTTGTAACCAATTATCCTCAACTTGGGATGATCTCCATGCTCACTATCTATAACAGAGATTTCGACAATAAGTAAGTGGAGGACTGTTAAGCCCTAATATTGGCTCATTACCCCTTAATTGGGGCATATTAGATTAGTAATGTTATTTTATTTATGTCGGCTTTAGGCCATTAGTTGTAATATATATTAGTAATGTTATTTTAATTATGTCAGCTTTAAGCCATTATTTGTAATTATACCCCCTAGTCTCCTATATATACCAAGGAGACATTTTCATTTTGAATCGTCTGGTACTTGAACATTTAAGTGGGGTAAAAGGAGGTTGCCCCCTCAAAGAGGTTTATTATCTGAAATTATCTCTTTTTCAAGGTGTTGATTACTTTTCCCGAGGTTTTTTATATGCTATATTGATGTTTGGTTCTTAACATATGGTATCAGAGCTCAAGGTCTTGGGGTTTCGCTGCTACATTTGAGACACTGTGGAATTTTTGCTATAACTTTTTTTCTACAATGTTTCAAAAGGAACGGCTTGGAGGATATTTAGAAGACGGAGCAAGGTACGTTGGGTTCAAAATTAAGCTCCTGAGGCCTTATACTTTCGGAGATACAGCCTGTACAAGATAGGGTTCTTGAATCATCCTGAAATGAGTCATTGCGGAATTTTTGCTATAAAATTTTTTCTGTAACGTTTCAGACCCTGAAATACAGAGGCCATTTACAAAAATTGCTAATGTATCTGTGGTAAAAAGTGCAGCTTCTGGGTCATCTTAAATTTGTAGATACACCCTGTGTAAGATAGGGTATCTGACTAGTCCTATTGAGTAGTCTCAAGAAGGTGTTCCAGGTAAAACAATCATAACTTCTTCCTAGAGTATCCAGATTGCATGGGACTGGTTGCATTGGATCGTGGACAGTCTGTAGTATTTTGGATGCGAATTTCAGAATTTTATATCAATTATTTTGTGCGGGGTACACTATACAAGTGAGATCTCTTGGAAAGGCCAAAAATCGACAAGTTGTGGGGAAGCTACCGTAAATTCTTCTTGGCACATCCAATTTTGATCAGACCTGTGGCATTGCAAAGAAGAAATATCAGAGAGATACATAAGAGAAATTTTCATACCAATAAGGGCCAAAAATTGGGAGATACAACAGAAGAAATATTGTCTAGCAGAACCACCTCAAAATCAAGGTTCAAAAGTGATACTTGGCAAACATGCCACCCAAAAAGGGAACTTCTACACCAAATAAGCCTCCAGAAAATCCTACTTGGACTCTTGATGA
>ML794514.1:135442-181245 GCA_009831015.1 Picea engelmannii
GGTGTTACAGATAGAACCTCCTTTGAACATTATCAAGATTTATGGCCCCTATGCAGATTGCATCCCCTTCTGGGAGGCCATGGTGGTATCTGGAGTGCTTGACGATCCCTATTTGTTGGTTGGAAGCGACCTAAACTTCACTCTCTCCCTCTAGGAAGTCTAGGGATCAAATCATCGACAAGACCCTTTGAGCAATTTATTTTCTTCTTTCTCGGAGAAACACCATCTAGTTGACATCGAACCTGCCGAAGTTGAACCCACGTGGAAGAACTTTCATTTAAACAATGATGAAATTTCAAAAAGGCTAGATAGATTTCTCATGTCGAAGGCCTTGTTTTCCAATGACGTAATGATGAAATCCTTCATATTCTTAGGTGGCTAGTCAGACTGCTCAACTATTATTTTAAAGTTGGACTTAGGAGAAATAAAGCCCCTGTCACCTTTCAAATACAACCCTACATGGATGGAGGAGGAAGACTTTCGTAGCTTGATAAAAATCACTTGGGTACATCTCGCCTCTGGGAATGACTCAACATTCATGCAACAGTTCATTGACAACATATCCTAATTGAAAGAAGCTTCGAAAAAATGGGTGTCTCGGTACCATAAAAAATCTAAGGCAGAGCCGGAGGAAGTCAAAAGTAAGATATTCGATTTGAATGGGGAGTTAAAGGAAACTCCCCTTTGGATAGAGACTCATCACTCTTACTTGGATAGAGAGGAACAAGTTGGTGCTTGAAGAGTAGGGCCTTATGGATTAACCATGAGAATTCAAAGTTTTTTCACGATTATGCTAATTATTGCAAAAACATTAACTCTGTATGGGATATAGAATGACCAGATGGACCTCTCGCATGGTCTTTTAAAGAAAAGGTTAATGGGGAGATTCACCACTTCTCTGATCTCTTCAAGGATCCTCAAGGTTTCCTGATATAGGAAATTCTGGAGGTCATCTCAAAATTTTACCCAGTTTTTACAGATGACATAAATAGAGACATGACATAAATAATATTGGAGAAAGAAGTTCACGATTCCCTCTTCTCATTGCAAAAAGGGAAAATCCAAGGTCCTGATGGCTTGAACATGGAATTCTATGTTGGTTTTTACGAATTATTAAAGGATGACCTCCTAAAAGTGGTTAGAGAGTCACAGAGCTGACAAAAAGTGTTGGGCTACCTCAACTCCACTTTTCTGGCTCTCATCCCCAAGAATCAAAGTGGGAGATCCTTTAGTGACTATCATCTAATTTCATGTTGTAACATTATTTACAAGATAATTTCAAAGGTTATTGCATATCGACTTAAACTAATGCTGAGCGATGTAATTTCAAAAGAGCAATTTGGTTTTCTAAGCAATCTCCAGATCCACGATGTGTTGGCCTTAGCTCAAGAGTATTTAAACTCCATCAAAGTCTCTAAACAAGAAGTTTCTATCCTCAAGCTTGATCTCTCTAAGGCCTATGATAGGGTGAGTTGGACCTTTATCTGTCTAGCCCTAATATAGCTTGGCATGGACATTTCAACCATTGAATGGATTATGGGATGCGTCAAGTCAACCTCCTTCGCAGTTCTGATCAACAATTCACCCTCAAATTTTTTCAGAGCCTCTAAAGGACTCAGACAGGGTTTCCCCTATCTCCCTTCCTATTCTTGATAGTCATGAAAGCCCTCAACAAAATTTTGACGGAATCCAAAGCCTCTAGATCCTTCTTAGGTATAAAAACTTCCCCTTCCGTCTCTCTTTCTCACCTTCTATTTGTTGACAATGTTCTCTGCTTTGTTTCTCTACATGATTTGGAAGCTTTAAAAAGGAATGTTGGACCTTTATTGTAAGGTGACATGAATGCAAATAAATTAAGGTAAACCATGTCTCCTCTCTAATAACTTCCCTTCCTAGGTCGCTTGGGCCACATCAACCATCTTCTCTCTCGGGGTGGTAGACTAGTCCTACTCAAGTCTATTATTGAAAGCATCCTAGTCTATTGGACCTCCATCACTGTGGTCCCCAGACTTGGATTATGATGTACCGTGGGATTACTTTGACGGTGCTAGCCATGGCCACGGGTTGGTAATATTTATAAATCATAACCATTATGTTCACGTCAGATACTCGCCAGGTAAAAGTTCGAATAACCGTGTAGAATTTATCTCTCTTTGGACTATACGAAAATCGACTTCCACGAAAGGTATTAAAAAAATTCAGATCTTGGGAGTTTCAAAATTGGTAGTAGATTGGGCCAATAGAAATATTACAGTATCATATGTTCGTCTCCATTCAACGCTCTCAGAAATTCGGCAGTTTCTCTCGTCCCTAGAACGGTACACAATAACACATATAATGATTTTTTTCACTGGAATATATATATATATATATTAAATCTGTTCAATACAATTTTCTATTGACTAGAGTGAGCGATTTGACTAATTTGTAGTGGCATTAATTAAAAAGTAAACAATAAACAAATTAAATAAAATATGATAGGTCTCCACATAGGTCATCTTATGCACTACTATAATGATTCCCTAATCAATTCCTAATTGCATTTTGTTTGTCATGTGGGACACTCCTAAGCCCACACCAACTGGAGTGTCCTAAACAAAGAACCAACAAGTTTTTTTTTTAAATTATAGAAAAATAACAAAGAATTTGCTTAATTTCAAAGACATTGGCTTTGCAAATACACTTAAAAATATGCATTGGATCTCCATTTTCTCAGTTTGCATCAACTTAAAAATTGGACAAGACACAAAATTCCACATCTAATGTTTGTGAGAAGAGGTTATAGTTAGTTGGAGGGATAAAAAGATGAAATAAAGAATAAGCTCTACATATATCTTGTCTTATCTTTTTGCTTTGTCGAGGGATAGAAAGATGAAATAAAGAATAAGCTCTACATATATCTTGTCTTATCTTTTTGCTTTGTCTTGAATGATGTGCGAAGTGTTTACTTGAAATGTTGTTACAAAAATCTCACATAGTTAAAAACTAATGAATCTGTCACTCAAATGTTGTCTTAAAAATCTCATGCAATTAAAAATCAATATCACATAGACAATTCAATTTAATTTAACATAAACATTGTCAATGCCATGTGGCAAAATAACAATGCACTTAATTTAATTCATTTTAATTATCAAAGTGAAAGTATTAAATGCATGACACATAATTTATTGGTGATGTTGGTATCAAGGCAAGGAGGATGATATCATCTTAAATTGGGGACTTACATTCCAAATGTAACTTCTAGATTAGTTAATATTTGAATATGGGAAATCCTTGATAATCCACTTATGTTTCACACTTGTTAAATATGTAGGACTATTCACAACACACACCCAACATATAAGCTACTATTTTCATTTCAAAGTTAACTTATGTATGCTAATGTTTTCATTTCAAAGTTAATTTATGGATTACCAAAGATTTTAGTGTTGATCATACTTCATAGATAACTTCTATGTCACAACTGTTATACATGTATTATTCACAACACACATTATAAGACTTACATTCTAAAGTTACCTTATTAATTAGTAATGTTTTTTAAGTTGATAATGTCTTATAAACCACCTCTTTCTTACAATTTTCAAGTGTGATTACTGACAATACAAATATCAAATACAAATATTTAAAGGGAACGACCATGTTAATAATAAAATCATAGACCATCAAAATAGGATCTAATGCCTCCTTCCTTCTCCTATTGTGTTGCCTATGTAAATCCTTCAATCCCATCCCAAGTTGTTCTTAAGGGGGGATGATAGGATATCTAGACACTTTTAATATCAACTTGGTCTAATGTGTTGTTTGGTAAAAGTGTGTTTCTTTAATATGAATTTGTAGTTAGGAAATCCGACGATCACGATATGTTCCCGACATAGAGTGATCAAACGATTCATATTCTCCTCGATCTCAACGACTACATTGATTCGTGTCTTAACACTTGATTGGTCCATGATTTATATTTAAATAGCATGGAGGGTCATTTGCCAATGATCGATTGTGAGACACTCTATTGTAAATCTTTCTGTAATTTTTTCTTTTGCATTAATAACGTTCTCCAAGTGTCCACGTTAGCTGGGGCCATATATGTTTCCATGTAGGGGTTTTACCACATGAAAACATAATTGTGTTGATATTTGATTTGGTTGTGTGAGTGGTTACTGAAGGTGATCGTCCTCTGTTGGAATACCCATGTTTTCGAACATGGTATCTGATCCAGGTGGATATTGGTGGTCACCCAACTATTACAACTGGCTCCTCTTGACAGTTGTTAGTTCAACACGTTCTTATGTAATTATTTGTAATTGTGGGTTCTACACTTTCAGGGCTGTCTGAAGCCTTACACAACTTCCAGGTGGATCTTTGTGGCCGCCCACCTAATCCAACTAGCTTATTTTGGAAGTTTTCATGTTAGTACATCTTTCTGTACTTCCAAGGCTGTTTTGGGGCCCTAAACGATGTTTTTTTGGCTTGCCACAGTCAAACTGTAGACAAAGTTAGAGTTTGATGACATAATGTGTAGTTCTTGAAAAGACCTTTCCAACAGGCTATCACACGCCTAAAACAAAGGTTGTATGCAAAGTTACGACCCCAGGAAGTTGAGGTAACAACTTACCCATTGGGGCCCACATAACTTTTGGCGTTTCATCGCCTAGGATTAGGTTTTTGGATGTCTAGGGTTTTGGAATTCACGAGTAATGTTAAAAAGGAATTTCGAGCCTCATTGTAATCATTCTGCTCAGACGAATGTGCGTAGCAACCACATCTCTTCTCAGAGATAGCTACCACCATTCAAGCAAATTCTTTTCATTTCAATAGTTTTACAGTTTCAACCTATTTTATTTATTCAATAGAAGTTATTGTTCACTGCATATCTTTTGTTGTTCTCTGTATCCCTGTGTGATTGTATTCAATCTATTATTCCTTTTGATGCAGGAGCATCATTCCACCTCATCATGCGCCAGTCTATTAGAACGCATGGTGTGCATTCAAGGAAGGGAGAGGCGCCACCCTCTCATTTTGCCTCGAGAATCAAAAGCCTGATCCATGCATTTAATGATGACAATATGGAAGAGCCAAGTTGTGCCTTCGCACAAGCTGGAGATAAGGTTGCCATTAAGTGGTTGACGACAGGAGGGATCTACATCTGATTTGGAGTAGATTTCCATCATTTGTAATTTTCCAATTAGATAGGCGTTTTGAATGGTGATTTGACACCACTAGTTTAACTTGTGAGGGAAGCTCGTCGAGCCCCTCTTGTATAAATCTTTGTAATTGTTGCAAATTAGAGGTTGGACTATAGGAGGCTGTAGGAGGTTAGCTAAGATAGAGTTAGCCATGAGATAAAAACAGAGAGATGAGACTCAGTTGTAGCTCGGACTCCACTATTGTAATTTGACATTCTACCATTAATAGAAAATGATAGTTTTTCCTGTTTTCAAATTCTGTGTAATGGATGCTGTGTTGTGAATGTCATTTGTATGCATTTGAATTGTAGATGAATGTTAGAAATTGTCTACAGGGATAGATATATAGTTTTCTATCCACGAGTGTGTTGGATTAGGTCTAGTTCTCTAGGCTAAGTGCAAGGAGTGCACGACAGAGAGAGGAAACTCTATGAGTCGACGCAAGGAGTGCATGTCTGAACTCGATGGAGTCAAAAGAGAGACTTTCAGGAGGGCATACCACGTTATTTCACAAACTCATGAGGAAATTTCAAGGTGGTTAAGTTCCTTGGAAAGAAATACTGTGTAGGAGGAAGCGCAACTCAAAGTTATTGAACACTATGAAACATTCTGCCAGGAGGGCATAGAGTAAGTACGAGAGCGTACAAGATCAACACTGTTAGAAGTGTTGGAATCCTTAAGAGAATCCCATAATTACTGAACATTATGAGGAAGAAAGGCTTTGCAAGAGTGCATCGACAAAGGAGATGAGATACCTTAAACTCTTTCGTAAGCTAAGGGAGAAGTCGTTGCAGAACGGAGTTGAGCGCAAGGAGTGCACCAAAGATACTGTAAGTCGATATTACAAGATCAGGGGGGAGAGAAAGAAACTGCCAGGAGGGCATGAGGGAGTTCACAGAAGAACGATGAACCTTGAAGGTTTTCAAGCCAAGCAAAGTCGTAGAAGAGTCTGTGCAGAACTCTGCAAGGAGTGCAGAAGGAGTTCGAGAATAGCCTAAGTTTCGAAAGAAAGAATTTGCGCTAAGTGTGCAAAAAGGGGTCAAGGACTCGTCGAAGTCCCAAAGACAGTGAAATTATCCATCGTCGGGAGAGACAGGTGGCATAAATTTGGGAGCAAGAACTTTGGGAGGTTTGACGGGTGCAAACAGAGATCTTCGCGAAGTTGCGAGGCGGGAAGTGTTTCTGGACCATTGGATCCAGAAGACACATGGTAGAGATCCATACAGTTCGAAGGAAGAACCCTTCGATAAAAATCAAGAGGCGAATACCTGAAGAGATGAGAGCCAAAGTAATCTTGGCCTTCCATTGGGATAGGACACGTGGAGTTGGGATCGACACTTCGCTGATTCGCAAGTCGGGAAGGACAAAGTCGAGAGAAGAGAGGACTCTCGAAGTCCAAAATCACGATTTGATCACAACCGTTGGTCGCGAGAGGAACGTGGAGCGTAGATCTGGTCCTGAATAATTCACCAATTCAGAATCAGGAAAAAGGGGAGCGAGAAGTTCATGAAAGTTCTAAAGCATGAAAGCGTGAAGGGAGTTGGCCCACAGTCGAAGTCTGTGGTCATCTCAAGGAGGAAGCCTAGGACAAAGAGCTAGCATCTGTTGACGTTAAGAAGGATAGGGTCCGCGAGTGCCACATAATCTACACCGAGAAGACAAGGGGCTTGTGTCAAGTTAATTGGTTTCATCAAGAGCCCGATGAACCATTTGGTTCAGTGACTTGAATGATCCTAAACCGGGAGGTCACCCAACCTCGAAAATTACAGAGGGAAGGGGGCGGGGTTTGCACCAAGTGGTATCAGAGCTAATGCATAATTGATTTCTGTATGCAAGGGAGACATAGTGCGATATTCTGTTGAGGCTATTGCAAGGTGTGCAACCGATGGTAAACAACTAGGTGGGTTGTAAGTGAAGCAAGATGGCCTCCGGAAGTCACGAATGTGGTTAGGGGAGAGTCTTCCCAAAGAAAAGTGAAGCGGATATGGAAAAGGATCTCAGTGAAATAAGAGCGCAGATGATCCCGATTTTATGAGAAGAACGAAATGAATACAGATTATTATCAGATGCTTAACATAGAATAACAAAGATACAGTAAAACTGGTTTTCTATTCATTAAGGAAATAAGTTGAAACTGTAAAATGCAGCGGAAAACAAGCTTGCTGGAATGGTGGTGGCTTGTCTCTGAGAAGAGATGTGACGACTGCGCTCATTCGAAAGAAGATGATTACAATGAGGCTCTCAAGGCCTTTTTACAATACACAGGAATGTCAAAAAACCCTAGACATCCAAAAACCTAACCATAGGAGATGAAGCGCCAAAAGTCACGTGGGCCCCGTTTGGGTAAGTCAATACATCAACTTCTCGGGGTCGTAACTTTTGCATATGATAGCCCGTTGGAAACATCTATCCGAGGACTACAAATATCAACTAAAATTTCAATATGAATTTTTTCGACAATTACATACCCAAAAAAACGTCGTTTAGGGCCTTAAAACGGTTCCGAAAGTTCAGGACGCGAAAAACTGCTAAAAATAGTAAATTACCAAAATTGCCATAAAGATGTTTTGAGCCAGTTGGAAAAGGTGGGTGGCCATTGATATCCACCTGGATCAACAGATGGAGAAGCTAGCATCCAAAATGCACCAGGAGGCAAATACACATTGGAGATACAAATGGCCTTTGAAGAGGAAAGCTAAATGGCATGTTCGAAAGTTGTTGGCCAGAGGGAAACAACATGTGTTAAAAAGGTGGATGAGGTATGCTAAAAGTATCAGTGATGAGGGAAAGAGATTTGGAAAAGGTTCCATAGGTTTCTAGGTGGGCAATGAGAAGGGATCAGTGGATCTCGTAAACTACAAGGTGGGCAGAAGATAAATCCCAGATTGCCAAGTGGGAAAGGGAGGAGGAATGAGCTTAGCTGAGAGTTCACGTCAAAGGGTGTTGATAGATGAAGAGGAGGCAGAAGAAAGACCTCACTTAGATGGAGATTCACGTGGAACTGTGAACCATGTGAATGAAGATGATGAGAAGTTGAAAACTTCCACCATCGAAGAGAAGGATAAGGGGAACATTCTGATCATCGAAGGAGTCAAGATATTCCTACGAAGCGAGCGAGGAGAGGCTAGCATAGATGTTGCAGATGTGACAGAAGGACAATGAACTGAGACTGTCATGAAGGAGAAGGAACAAATACTGAAGTCTATCCCAACATAAGGAGAACACCCATTTGAGTCACTCACTTAGTGGGAATTGGAGTTAAAGGCACTGGAGGATTGGTTAGACAGTCTGGAACTAGAAGGTGGCTGCCATAAGATAGCCATTCCATAGGAGACACACCAGCATGAGGAGCAGTTGGTGGAAGCTGGAATGGGACCAGTCGAAGGACTGACATGAGTCAATCTGTTAGGAGGAGTGGTATTTGAGTAGAAGCCCAGTGATGAGAAGCCTGTAGGAGTGGAGACTACAACTGAGTGGCTAAGGCCACAAGAAATGAAGAAGAAAATTTGGGAGATTAGTGTGATTTACCCATGGACAAGGAAGAAGTGCAATGAGCTAGTCTGCAACATGAGAGCCAACCGATGGAGTAGCTGGGTGAGGTGGTTGAGTAGATAAGGAAGTTGATGTTAGGGTCAATAGAGGAAGCGGTTAGCAAGGCGAAGCTGAATAGAAGGAAGCCTGCATGAGCGGAACAAGAGATGCAGGAGAAGAAGCAACGAAGTAGAGGAGCATGATGTAGGAGTATGATTAGCATGCTCCAGTCAATTAGCATGCATGGTGCACATTCAAGAAAGGGATAGGCGCTGCCCTCTCATTTTGCCTCGAGAATCAAAAGCGTGATCCAGGAATTTAATGATGACAAGCTAGAAGAGTCAATTTGTGCCTTCGCACAAGCTGGAGATAAGGTCACCATTAAGTGGTTGACGACATGAGGGATTTGCATCCGATTTGGAGCATATTTCCATCATTTTAATTTTCCCATTAGATAGGCGTTTTGAATGGTGATTTGACACCACTAGTTTAGCTTGTGAGGGAAGCTCGTTGATCAGGTGGCTATCGGTGGCCACCCACCTTTTCCAACTGGCTCAAAACAGTTTTCTAGCAAATTTGGTAATTTACTATTTTTAGCAGTTTTTCGGGTCCTGAACTTCCGGAGTCGTTTTGAGGCCTTAAACGATGTTTTTTGACAAAACGGGGAGCAACATGGATCGTATATTGATGTTTCTCATCCAAAAGTTGTAGTCCTTGGATAGATCTTTCCAACGAGCTATCGAGTGCCCTAAACAAAGATCGTATGCAAAAGTTACGCCCCTAGGAAGTTGGCGTATCAACTACCCCCACCAAGCCCACAAACCTTTTGGATTTTCATCTTCTGCGGTTAGGGTTTTTGATTTTACTTATGTTAAAAATGCCCTTAGAGCCTCATTGTAATAATCATCTTCTCACGGATACGAGTAGCCGTCACATCTCTTCTTAGAGATAAGATGCCACCATTCTAGAGAGTCTTTCACTCTGTATTTTACAGTCTCTGTACATTTATTTCATTAATAGAAATCGTGTATTACTGTATATCTGCGAATCTTGTTCATTTCTGCTATATCTTTGTTATATTGTTGTCTCTCTTGCAATATCTCTAAATATTTCTTTAGTATATCTCCTCTCTCATTTCGTGCCGAAAATAATCCGGATCACTCGTCAAGCCCCTCTTATATAAATCTTTGTAATTGTTGCAAAGTAGAGGTTGGGATGTAGGAGGTTAGATAAGATAGATTTAGACAGGAGATAAACATAGAGATTTGAGACTCAGTTGTAGCTTAGACTCCACTATTGTAATTTGGCATTCTACCATTAATAGAAAAGGACAATTTTTCCCGTTTTCAAATTCTGTGTAATGGATGTTGTGTTGTGAATGTCATTTGTTTGCATTTGAATTGTAGATGAATGTTAGAATTCGTTTGCAGGGATAGAGATACAATTTTCTATCCGTGAGTGTGTTGGATTAGGTCTGGTTCTCTAGGCTAAGTGCAAGGAGTGTGCGACAGAGAGAGGAAACTTTGTGAGCCGACGCAAGGAGTGCGTGTCTGAACTCGGTGGAGTCAGAAGAGAGACCTCCAGGAGGGAATACCAGGTTAATTCATAGACTCAGGAGGAAATTTATAGGTGGTTAAGTACCTTGGAAAGAAATATTGTGTAGGAGGAAGCACAACTCAGAGTTATTGAACACTCTAAAACACTCTACCAGGAGGGAATAGAGTAAGTACGTGAGCGTACAAGAGCAACACTGCTAGAAGTGTTGGAATCCTTAAGAGAATCCAAGAATTACTAAACATTATGAGGAAGGAAGGCTTTGCAAGAGTGCATCGATAAAGGAGAGGAGATGCCTTAAACTCTTTCATAAGATAAGGGAGAATCCGTTGAAGAACAGAGCTGAGCGCAAGGAGTGCGCCAAAGATACTGTAAGTCCATCTTACAAGCTTAGGGGGAAGAGCAAGAAACTGCCAGGAGGGCATGAGGGAGTTCACAGAGGAATGATAAACCTTGAAGGTTTTCAGGCCGAGCAAAGTCACAAAAGAGTTTGCGTAGAAATCTGCAGGGAGTGTAGAAGGAGTTAGAGAATAACCTAAGTCTCGAAAGAAAGAATTTGAGCTAAGTGTGCAAAAAGGGGTCGAGGACTCGCCAAAGTCCCGAAGACAGTGAAATTACCCATCGTCGGGAGAGTCAGGTGGTAGAAGTTTGGTAGAAAGAACTTCAGGAGGTTTTTCGGGTAGAAACAAAGATCTTCCTGAAGTCACGAGGTGCGAAGTGTTTCTGGATCGTTGGATCCAGAAGACACGTGGCAGAGATCCACACAGTTTGGAGGAAGAACCCTTCGAGAAAATTCAAGAGGAGAATACTGGAAGAGTAGAGAGCCGAAGTAATCTTGGCCATCCATTGGGATAGGACACATGGAGTTGGGATTGACACTTCGCTGATTCGCAAGTTGGGAAGGACATAGTCAGGAGAAGAGAGGACTCGAGAAGTCTGAACTTGTGATTTGATCACATCCATTGGTCATGAGAGGAACGTGAACCTTTGATTTGGTCCCAAAGAATTCGCCGATTCAAAATCGGGAAAAAGGGGAGCTAGTAGTTCGTGAAATTTCAGAAGCATGGAAGCGCGAAGGGATATGGCCCATGGTCGAAGTCTGTGGTCATATCAAGGAGAAATCCTAGCACAAAGAGCTATCATCTGTTGACGTTAAGAAGTAGAGGGTCCACGGGTGCCACATAATTCGCACCAAGAATACAAAGGGCATGTGTCAATTTAATCGGTTCCATCAAGAGCCCGACGAACCATTCAATTCAATGACTTGAATGATCCTAGACCGGGAGGTCGTGGAGCACCGAAATTCTAGAGGGAAGGGGGCGGGGTTTTTACCACCTTTCATTCCACTCATAAATTTGGATCAGTGGTATCCGAGTAGTCTACTCTTCATTTATTTTTCTTCGTGCATGTCCCCGACAATATCTGGGCATAAGAAGTTGGGACTCGAACCAATCGATCCTTTGCAAGATCGACCACGTTGAGCCTGACAACAATCCATGGGGGATGAGAAGAAAGATGATGGAGTAGGAGATCCTTTTAAAATGTTGCTCAAGGAAGCCCTTGCACGACAAAGGAACGAAACAATGGAAAAATTTGCACAGATCCTTCGACGACTGCCCATAGGAGACACATCTTCTTCAAGCGACCATGCAACCCCCTTCAAGGTGCAAGTAAATTTTTATATTCCATTATTTGAAGGACTGATAGATGCGGTTGTTGTAGATAAATGGATAAATATGCTTGAAGGCTATTTTTCGTACTGCAATTTTTCCGACATGGAAAGGATTACTTTTGCACTCCTCAAGGTCGTCCCCCATGTTAAGGCTGGTGGGATACTTACTCTGAGTAAATGGCCATAGAGGAATCTGCAATATTTTTTATCTCTCCCACATGGGATTCCTTCAGGGATGCCATTAAAGAACAATACTACCCTGTTGAAATCTACGAGGACTACTACACAAGATGGACCACGTTGCGTCAGGAAAGGGACCAAACAATACCATATTTCACCAATATTTTCCATACCATGTGCACCAAATTGGGCATAAAAGACTCTGAACGACATCTGGTGCTCAAATACCGTGGCTATCTGCATATATACATTCAAACAGAAATAGAGTTTTTGGACATCACATCATTAGGTGCGACTTATAGATATGCTGTCAAGATCGAACAAAAAATTAAGCAGAAGAGAAGAGAGTTTGGATCTACAAACTCCTCACAGTAGAAGCAGGGAAAAGGAGACCCCAACACATAAAACAAGGGACATAGAAAATATGGTTGCTCTTAGGACAACCAATCCAAGCCGCAACCCAATAAGTGTAATGAGAAGTCGAAGAAAGACACGGGAAGATGGTGTGAATACCATAAAATCCCTTGGCACAACACCGAATAATGTCGCTCCAAGCAGTCATTGGTGGCCGAGATGAACGCTTCTGTGTCAGAGGTAGATTTCGACTCTGAATCAAATCCAGAAAGTGGGAAGTAGATCATTGATGCCAAACCCAGTGCCACTGTCTCTACCACAAAATTCCAACCAAGCGAACTAGAAGAACTAGAGGAAGGGGAATGTCTCTTTCACTCACAAATGTGGGTAAAGGGGACTCCGCTCCATTTCCTTGTCGATAGTGATAGTCAGAAGAACCTGATTTCAGCAGAGGTCATCAAGCAATTGGAATTTTTGATAACACTGCACCCACAACCCTACACCATCGGCTGGTTTCGCCAAGGATGATATCTTCGCGTCAACCAACAATGTTGTCTTCCCTACAACATCAATCCCTTCAATGGCAAGGTATTGTGTGATATTTCTCCCCTTGAAGTTTGTGATGTTCTTTTAGGCCAACATATTTCTGGAAGGGACATGCTGTGTATGAGACTAGACCCCGCAGTGTTATTATTACTTTGGGTAGACAATTGTACATGATACCAGAGGTAGCACCGCTTACCTCTATTTCTTTAATATCTGCTAAGAAATGTAGTAAGCTCATTTCATAGACCCAGAAGTTCGTCTTCTTTGTGATCCATGCTCGTAGTAAGAATAAGGTCGTTGCCACATTTGTGACCTCTACACAAAGCCTCTCTTTGCAACATAAGCAAGTGGACGAGAACGTGGAAGAGTACATAGACATCTTCTCCTCACCCATCGGGGTACCGACGCACTACCAAGTCAAGCATCCAATTGATCTAACCCTCAGTGCACCGCTTCCTATGGACCAATTTATTGTCTCTCACTGATGGAAAATGAAGAAATCAAGTGCCAGATCCAAGAGCTACTTCAAAAGGGGAAGATCCGACCCATCTCCTCCCCTTGCAGAAGCCCGATTTTGCTAGTGCAGAAGAAAGATGGGACCTGACGACTCTACATTGATTACTAAGCATTAAAAAAAATCACAGTTCGTAACTGGTACCCAATTCCCCGAATTGATGACCTTCTTGACCAACTCAAGGGGGAAAAATTATTCAACAAGATTGACCTAAAGTCTGACTACCACCAGGTTCTCATCGAACCAACTGATGTATGGAAGTAAAATTTCAAATCTAAAGAAGGTCTCTTTGAATGGCTGGTCATGCCCTTTGGCTTAACAAATGCACCAACAAATTTCATGATATTGATGGATGATGTATTGAGACCCTTCACCAACTCTTTTGTGGTGGTATATTTGGATGGCATCCTCATCTTCAACATAACTTGGGAGGAGAACATGCAACGTATTCAATAGGTTTTGGGCACTCTGCGACAACACAAACTATATGCCAACTTGGAAAAATTATCCTTTGGCATGAACAGGGTCCAATACTTGGGCTACATTGTCGATGAGCATGGGGTACATGTGGATCTAGATAAGATCATATTCATTCATGACTAGCCAGCCCCGACCACACTAACCGAGCTTCAGAGATTCTTGGAACTTGCCAACTTCTACTAAAGGTTTGTATTGGGATTCTCCCATATTGCATGGGCCCTTATCCAAGTAACCAAGGGTGGTGGCAAGACAAATTTCTCATGGGGGAAGACACAACAACAAGCATTTGATGATCTGAAGAATCACTTGTGATCAACTCCAATACTCTCCTTACCTAATCTGTAACAATCATTCGAAATTGAGATTGATGCCTCTGACTATGCTGTAGGTGCAGTTCTCACTCAACATGGTCATCCAGTAGCATACCATAGTAAGCCACTCTCAGATACTATTCGGAAATACCCCACCTCTGAAAAAGAAATGTATTCCATTGTGTAGGCCTGCCGTCAATGGAAACATTACATTCTAGGAAAGGAGACAATCATCCACACTGATCACAAGCCTTTGCAGTTCATACAGACACATGGGAAGTTGCAGAATGTCTGCCATCAAAAGTGGTCCACATACATACAATAATTCCATCTCAACATCAAGTATAAAACAAGGAGCACAAATCGTGTCACTAACTTCCTCAGTCACCCTCACGTTGCTGCACTCACCACAATGCTCCATTCCTGTAGGCATGAGGCATCTGAGTGGACCCAAATTTATCAGCGTGACCTTGAATTCACCACCACCTATCAACTCTTGGGTACATGAGAGAATTCCACTGATTTTCACATCCAGGATGGACTGTTATGAGATTTGGGCCACCTCTGTGTTCACTGTGGTTGTTCTATAGAAACAATTTTATTATTCAAAACTTCGACAAGATGTTAGCAAGTATATCATATCTTTCACTGCTTGTGCCATTGCAGGGCCAACCATCAAGAAGCAATGCTTATACACCCTTCTTCCTACTCCCGAGAGGCCTTGGGAATCCATCTCGATGGATTACATGTCTAGCCTTTCGTCCAAAAAGCACTACAATGATCGTGTACTTGTGGTGGTTGATCAGTTTTCAAAGATGGCCATTATCACAACCTGCAATAAGAGCATCACAACGACATATACTACCAAGCTCTTCTTCGAATGGGTGTGGTTCCATTTTTGGATACCACAAACCATCACCTCAGATCGAGATAACATGTTCCTCAACACATTTTGGTTGAGTATCTGGTCACTATTGGACACCAAGCTCACTAAATCCATTGCTTTCCACCCCCAAACTGATGGCCAGACAGAGGTAGTCAATTAGATGATTGTGCACATCCTGCACATGTAAAACTCTAAGCATACACATACATGGGATGAGAGTCTTCTGTATGTTCAACACAACTACAACATGGCTCTACATAGCCCATTTCAGGTGGGGACGGGATTGCAACCCTTGGGTCCTATTGATTTTGCACTACCTCTTGCAACCACACAAACATAATATTTCAATGTTCAGTCTGAGGTGGAGAAAGCCACTAGATTGATTGAGCAGATTCAACACATCCGCCAATAGGTCCATGAGATTTTGTAGAAAGCCAATGCTAAGTACAAGCAATGCCATGATCAACATCGGGTACCACACCAATTTTAGGTGGGAGACAAAGTCTGGTTATATTTGTAGAAAGAACACTTTACATGGCCCCATCAGAAGTTTTTCCCACTTCGCTATGGGCCTTACACTATCACCAAGGATGTGGGTAGCAATGATTTTGACCTCAACACTCCACCCTTCCTTGGCTTGCACCCAATGTTCAATGTGGACCTCCTTCGACCATATTTTCCACCATTATTGGACACCTCAGATATCGCCGAACAATTGACACCAATAAAGATCAACCCCGATTGCATGGAACATACATCCACTGATCATATAGTTGTAGGGACCATTAATTAACAAGCCTAATAAAATTCATACAACTACACATAAAATTTCAAACATAGAATTTCTTTTAGTGCATAAATAATTCATTTAGCTTCATATAAGCATATAATATTTCATATAAGCATATAATATTCAACAGAATTTAAAATTTATCTACAACATGAAAATAACTCAGCAAATTCATAAATAAAATACCTGCTTCTGATGCTAATTCTCGCTGATATGGTTGTCCTTTCCCTGCTGCCTTGCCCAGCCTGATGCATTGACCAAACTCTGCCCAAACTGACTAACCACCCAACCAGCTAGGAAAAGCTTGTTCGTCTCCCTAGCTCCAGGATACCGAAAGGAATCCTGGCCCCTGTGCCCCAAACCCCTAGCAACCCGGTGCCTCCTGCAATGGTTCACCCAAAAACCCCAAAACCAAACTGCTCCAACCAGACAATATGCCACAGAACTATATGCCACAAAAATACATGCCGCAGAAAATACAATGCTCCCCCAAATGATTCCTCGCCAAAAATAATCATCCCCCCTATTTTCCGTAGGACTATTCTGTCATATCCCCCCCTTCATCGACTCTCCTCCCCTTCATTAATTTCCTTATCTCCTCCTTTATTACCTTATCCCCTTCTTTATTATCTTATCCTTAATTTAATGCTTCATTTCCCCCCTGCATACGTAAAGTATTTAATTAAATAAATTGAAATTATTAAGCCTCTTTAATTCATTACTCAAATATTTAATGAGTCAATTAATTAATTAATTAATTATCGATAGATATGAACAATTAATTAATTAATTAATATTATTAAGAAATAATTATTGTTTAACTAAACATATTAGGACAATCAGATTATCTAATTAATTATAATTAATAATCCCTATGCATCTATTTAACCGGGGTTGTTACAATAGTGGACACACAGGTCAAGGGCACTCGCTAGCAGAGGATCCAACTTTATTGGGTTGTCAAGGTAGGGAAACTCCTACACCAAGGCAAGTGGCTCACCCATGGCCAAATTCAACAAAATTTTCCTCCCCTGATGGAGTCACTCAACGTAATGGAGACCATTTCTTCCTAAGGGGGTGGACTGATCCATGTGGATATTGGTGGCCACCCACCTATTCCAATTGGCTCCTCTTGACATTTGTTAGTTCAACATGTTCTTCTGTAATTCCTTGTAATTGTGGGTTCTACACTTTTGGGGCTATCTTAAGCCCTACACAGCTTCCAGGTGGATATTGGTGGCTGCCCACCTAATCCAACTAACTTATTTTGGATTTTTTCATGTCAGTAAATCTTTTTGTACTTTCAAGGCCGTTTTGGGGCCCTAAACAATGTTTTTTTTATTTTTATTTATTTTTATTTTTTGTCTTTCCACAGTCAAACTATAGACAAAGTCAGATTTTGATGGCATAGTGTGGAGTCTCGAAAATACCTTTCTAACATGCTATCACACGCCTAAAACGAAGGTTGTTTGCAAAAGTTACGACCCCAGGAGGTTGAGGTACCAACTTACCCATCGGGGCCCACATAACTTTTGGAGTTTCATCTCCTAGGGTTAGGTTTTTGGATGTCTAAGTTTTTGGAATTCATGAGTAATGTTAAAAAAGCACCTGGAGCCTCATTGTAATCATTTTTATCAGACAAATGCACGTAATAGCCATATCTCTTCTCAGAGATAGCTACCACCATTCGAGCAAGTTGTTTTCAGTTCTGCAGTTTTACAATTTCAACCTATTTTATTTATTCAATAGAAGTTATTGTTCAATGGATATCTTTTATTGTTCTCCGTATCTCTGTGTTATTGTATTCAGTTTTTTATTCCTTTCGTTTCGCCCATAAATCCGGATCAGTATCATAGCTCATTTAAAGACCTGCTCCTATTGTAGATCGAGATTGTGAAACAATGTTGTCTCATCTCCGGTTTCTGCCATTTCCATACATTTATGGGCTGAGATGACTGTTCCATTGTGTCCGAAGTGCTTGTTACAGTCAATAACATTTTTTTTTTCACTCGAAAAGGTTTCTATTTTCTAAAGATACAACCATTTCAGTCAGATTCGGAGGTATAAATCCCAAATACACACTTTTAAAATTTTTGCAGAGTTAATATTTAAGTTTTATTTTGGTTTTCAGTTTTTTCTATTTCGAGGTTGCTACTCTTTTCGATCTACATATTCTCTTTGCCTCGCACCATGTGAGATCTTGACAAATTAGAAACAGATCAGAAAGGGTTTTCATGTCTACATATGCTCTTTGCCATGCACTCTGTGTGATCTCGGTAAATAAAAAATAGAGGGAAAAGTTGCATTTTCTCAGTAAACTAACAGAGATATAACTGTTGTTTCCGTCAAGAAGCAAAATTTTTTTCTTGTGTGAAAATAGTTTTTTATGAGCACGGTCTCGAAGGTTGTCAACAACAACAACAACAACCCCAATCCTCCTTATAAATAATAAACAATATAATCTATTTTGCACTAGCTCATTTGGTTAAAAGTTGCTTTTTTAAGTAAGAGGTCTTGAGTTCAAGTCTCTTTTTTGTGATTTTTTTTGAAAAAAGTTCATGCATCTATTTTAAAGTGCATTTCATTTAAATTATAAAAGTGAATCACTATATGTAGCTTTAATATTTTATTTTAAAGTTATTTATTTTACATGCAACTTTCTTTTATAAAGTAACTTCATTGTAAAAGTGATCTCCGCTTATTCTATAAAAGTGGGTTACTTCATACACAACTTATTTGTAAAAGTGAGGTTATTAGGAGGGGTATCACCATGTGGACCAACTTCTACCTACCACATGGCTCTTTGGTTACTGTTTATGCCTTTTTTCAAAAGGGCATAACTTTCACATCCAAAGTCCGTTTTTAGTGTCATTTTTTTTTAAACATTCTAATTTTCGAGATTTTTCCACCCATACCATAAGTTTCATATTTCAAATCCATTATCTTGAAATATTTAATATGGATTCTTTCAACGATATTTTTATTACCAACACCAACTACTTCCATTGGAAATCCCATATGGAGGATTTATTAAGAAGTAAAGGACTATACTAGATTACCTTGGGAAAAAAAGAAGAAACCACTAATGATGACAAGTATGTCAAATGGATTAATAGGAATGAAGAAGCCCGTGGACTAATCAAAATGTCCATCTCTCTTGATTTAAGGTTTCACCTTCAAGGACTTGATGCCCCTAATAAATCTTGGGAAAAACTTGAAGCTGTGTTTGGTAAACACAATATTATTCGAGCTCACCAGTTGGAGAATTAGTTAATGAATTTAAGTCGAAATGACTTTTCTTGCATTGAATATTACTTATCTAAGTTTAAAGCACTTAGACTTTTGTGTATCGAATGCCAACTAGATCTATTAGAAGGTAGATGCAGATATGTTATTCTTGCTAAACTTGGTAGTGCATATATATTTTTTAATATATACCTTTTATTCCACTAGAGACGCCCCAGGGAGTGCTTATCAAAAACCCTCTCTTGAGTCCTTTTGTGATGCTCTGATTCGAGAGAAATATAATCTTGTGCAACTTGGAGTGATCAACACTGCAGGTACATCCAACAAAGCCTTAGTGTCCCAACAAAAAGATAAATCCAAGAATCCAAAAAGTAACATCCTCACCACAATAACTAGCAAAACAAGGGTCCCAAACCCACTCAGCCAAATTCAACTCCTAACAGTGACAAAGGAGCAAAGTCTAAAAATAAAAACACTGACAAATTGCAACTTTTGTGGGAAAGATGGTCATGATGAGTCCAAATGTTTTAAGAAGATGATAGCTTTAGAAGCAATGATGAAGAATCACAACATAAGTATAGATTCTACTTCTTATTATTTTTATTTTTCTTCTTCTTCTCATGGACATGCACTTTCTTCTTCTCGTTTCTCATTCAATGTAATTTCTACTTCTGATGAGTGGCTTATTGATTCTAGAGCATCTTATCACATGGATAAGGATAAAGCCATATTTTCCTCTCTAAATGAATGTAACACCAAGAAAATATTTGTTGGTGATGATATATCTCTTAGTGTTGTAAGGTTTGGAGCAATTCAGGTAGATAATGTTCATTTCAATGATGTATTATGTGTTCCAAGTCTTTCCTGCAACCTTCTATAAGTATATTAAATCACTCATTCATGTGAAGGTAAAAACATAGAGTTTTCACCTCACCAAGTTATAATCAAGGATCTAAAATATCCTCAACATGTTCTTGCAACTAGAATTGCTGATGATATTACTAGGTTTTACAATTTTGAAAACTTTGGGTCATCATATTTTCCAACAATTTTTGTTGCTCGTAGTGATGAATTGAGCAAAAATTGGCATGAGCAGTTTGGTCATATAAACTATCGCTCATTGCAACAACTATGTAATCAACATATGATGACTAGTCTTCCTCTTTTTTTTTTGTAGAGATGGTGTTTGTGCCAGTTTTGTTCTCGACAAACATCATTGGGACAATTTTGAAAAACATGCCTCTTGGCACGCCTTGTCCCCTTCACAACTTGTTCATAGTGACATGTGTGGTCCAATTTCTTCTCCTTTTTTTGGGTGTAAGTATTTCTTAACTTTCATTGATGACTTTCCCAGACACACTTGGGTTTACTTCTTAAAACTTAAGAGAGAAGTTTTTGACAAGTTCTTATCCTACAAGGCCATTGTAGAAAAGAAATATAGACATTAAATTCAAAGGTTAAGAACATATAACAGAGGGAAATATGTGAACAATAATTTTACAATTTACTGCACTACACAGGGCATCCAAATGCAACACACTATTCCATATTCACCACAACAAAATGGTGTTGCTGAGATAAAGGAATGCACATTAAAAGAAATGGCTAATTGTATGATCGAATCTAAGGGATTAAGTCTGAAGTATTGGGCAGAAGAAATTAACCGTGCAAATTACATAGTAAATCACACTCCGACAAAGACTCTTAAAAATATAACACCAGAAGAAGCATGGACTAAACTTAAGCCATATGTAAGTCACTTTCCTGTATTTGGCAATGTAGCATGGGCTCACATTCCTAATGAGAAAAGGAAAGCATTGCAACCTAAAAGTGAGAAGTGTATATTTGTTGGTTATTCTGAAGATGTCAAAGGTTACAAACTTATTCAACCACATTGTAATGAATTGTTAGAAGATATGTTAAATTTCATGAAAATATCTTGGCCTGTGATCCTAATTCGACGTTTGCACCTTCTTTGACCTACGAGCCATATTCAACATTTGTTCCTTCTTCTGTTCCTATTATGATTTTTTTTTTTAAGATGATGACAATGAGGATGAAAATCCACCTCCGCATTCTCACCTTCCACTAGATGAGTCCATTGAACTTGAACCTGCACCAACACCACCGCTTCCTAGATGGGCCCGTTCAACATGAGAAGCAACTAATGATGTTGTCGGTGATCCTTCAGATCAACATTAGACACATTCACAGTTCCAATGAGCCTCTTCTCTTTTGGCTTAAGTTTCATGGACTCATGATCTAGAGACAATTGCAGAAGCTTTAGGTTATCCAAATTGGGATACAACAATGAATGAAGAGTATCATTCCTTAATGTAAAACGATACTTGGGATCTTGTACCTCTTCCGAAAGGAGGAAAACTTGTCATATGTAAATGGGTCTACATAACTAAGTATGCATCAGATGGAAGTGTTGAAAGACACAAGGCCCAGTTAGTTGCCAAAGGATTCTCCCAAGTTGAAGGATTTGACTATAATGAAACCTTTTCCCCTATAGCTGAAATGGATTACATCCTCCCTGTTCTAGCCCTTATAGCCTCACATAAATGGGAGGTCCATCAGATGGATGTAAAATCTTCCTACTTGCATGGGGATTTGAAAGAAAAAATCTACATGGAACAACCTTTTGGTTATGTCTAGAATGACTCTAGCCTTGTTTATCACCTTAATAAATCTCTTTAGGGTCTTAAGCAAGCTCCTTGAGCTTGGTATGCCAAAATAGAAAACTTTCTTCTTGAACCTGCATTTTTTAGATTCCATTATGATCCTAATGTCTATACCAAGAAAGTATGAAACCATCTCATAATCCTTGTTCTTTATGTTGATGACCTTATCCTCACTAGTAGTGACCCAAAACTGTTAAACCATGTGAAAACCAACCTTAAGAAGAACTTTGAAATGACAGACTTAGGATTTTTGCACTATTTCCTTGGCCTCCAAGTTTTGCAAACCAAGGAAGAAATTTTCTTTTGCAGTCTAAGTATGCTTGTGACCTTCTTTTTCACTTTCACATGGAAGATTGTAAACCATCCCCTTCTCCCTTCCAGTCTAGAGTCAAACTTGCTATCACATGTACTTATCCCGAAGCTGATGCCACTTTGTACCATCAGTTAGTTGGTAGCCTCTTATACTTGACTCGTACATATACATATATTTCCTTTACGGTTGGTCTTGTTGCCCAATATATGCAAACACCCCATGAAAACCATTGGAAAGAAGCTAAAAGAATACTTCGGTATGTCTGAGGTACAATTCAGTTTGGGATACATTACGATTCAGGGGGGACTCCTTTATTGGTTGGTTTCATGTATTCAGATTGGGTCGACGACCTTGATGTTTGAAAGTCTACTGCAGGTTATGTTTTCAGGCTTGGTTCAATACCTGTCACTTGGGCCTGTAAGAAACAATAAGTTATTGCTCTTTCTTCAATAGAATACTGAGCAATAGTTAATGCAAGTCAAGAAACATTGTGGCTTCAACAGATCCTTTCAGAGTTTGGATTCCAGTAGCAACATCCAACCACCCTCTGGTGCGATAACCAGAGTGCCTTCAAGCTTTCCAAAGAACCAATTCAACATCAGTGCAACAAACACATCGAGCTACACATGCACCTCATCATAAAGCTCATACATGATCGAGTTATTGAAGTTCTCTTTTGTCCTATAGAAGATCAAGTTGCAAACATTTTCATAAATTCTCTTACAGAAGTGAAGTTTTCCAAACTTTGATCTATGTTAGGAGTTCAGGAACTTGTCATTAAGGGGGGATATGCTGTAATCTCTCCTTCCTTCTCCTATTGTGTTGCCTTTGTAAATACTTCAATCCTATCCCAAATTGTTCTTAAGGGGGGATGTTAGGATATTTAGATACTTAGGAGTTAGTTAAGATCAACTTGGTCTAATGTGTCATTAGGTAAAAGTGTATTTCTTAGTGTGTTTCTTTAGTATTTACTTGTAGTTAGGAAATCTGATGGTCACGATATGTTCCTGACATAGAGTGATCTAATGGTTCATATTCTCCTCGATCTTAAAAACTACATTGATTCGTGGCTTAACACTTGATTGGTCCATTATCTCCATTTAAAGAGCATGGAGGGTCATTTGTCAATGATCGATTGTGAGAAACTCTATTGTAAATCTCTGTAAATTTTTCTAATTGCTCCAAGTGGCCACATTGGCTGGGGCTGTGGATGTTTCCCCGTAGGGGTTTTGCCACGTGAAAACATATGTGTGTTGATATTTGATCTAGTTGTGTGAGTGGTTACTGAAGGTGCTCATCCTCTGTTGGAATACTTGTGTTGTCGAACAATCAAACTATTAATAATTCATAAATAATTAATAAAAAATTTCCAAACTATCTTAAAAAAACAAGGGTCTATTAAACATGAAGTTAACTTCAAGCTTCATATTCATTAGAAAACTTGAGAAAAAAATATTTATAAAAACAATTACAAAGTTAAAATAAACCAAATTCTAGTACTCAATGAGACAAGAAGAGCATGATCATAGACACCAAATTCTAATATCAATAAAGATAAAATACACCACATGTCAAATTTCTAATATTAGAAGATGGATTACGAGAACATTCAGTTTAAGGTTTATAATAAAACACTGTTGACCTGAAAGAAGTTTTCCCAAAGGAAAAAGGTTTCTCCAACCAAAAAGAGGAAACTAACAAATTTAGTGGATATCAAAATCCAATGACAAATCCCAAAGGAAGGAAATCAAATACATTCAAACTTGTGGCTCTAGTAAAAGAATCTATCACACCCTCTAAGTAGTTTATTGCTCTAAGTAGTTCTTTGCTGAAAGGGATAAATATCTAAGGAGCCTCCACCTAAATGTCCTTCCAAAGGGGATGAAAAGAAGATATGAAATAGATTTTCTAATTAGGAAATATTAGGAAAGAGAACCAACTTCTTTATCTAGACAATGCAACAAAAATAATATTATGTGAGTCTCTATTAACTTTAAATCAATTTGTATGATAAGTAGAAATACAAGAAAAAATACTAATAAGCTAACTTACAAAATGAAAAAAAAAAAATCATTTTTTCATTTAAAAAATTATATTGAAAAAAAATAGAATAACACTATATTGAAAAATAAAATAAAAAAATAAAACAACATTTTTTTTTTTAATAGAAAAATGTCTCAAAATTATATAAGGTATAATTTCTTTTACAAAGCGGTATCGATACTGCACGATACAAATAAGAGACAACCAATTGTACGATTAAACTACTTTGGATACAAATGAAACTACCATACTGTTCACACAAAAAAGCCACAACTAAAATCTGTAGTAGGGGCAGGAAATTTGCATAAAGAGTCTGTGCTCTCCTCGGTACAACCAAGTTATTCCACACACTTCTCGATCATTCTCTGATCGTTAAGCTCAAGCTTCAAAGATATTAAGGTGAGTGAGAGGGTTTTCTTCCCCATTGTCCCAATGATAAATTGACATTCTACCTTTTGGTTCCTTTAACGCCCTCTTTGACAATAAGTCGACCTCTTTATTGTGCTCCTTGTAAATGTGTTGGTAACTTATATCTTTAAAAATTCTTGCCAGTTCCTTTGTTTTAATTTTCTAGCCTTCTATATTCACCGCATGGAGCTGTCCCTTTTGATTTATCTAATCAATGATAACTTTCAAATCCCCCAGGATTTGGATTTTTTCAATCACCCAAATCGTAGCCAAAGTGAGAGTCGCCCACAATCCTATGAGCTCTACCTTAGTGTTGGTTCTCGCTCTGTAATTTATGTACCATTTTGTAATCCTTGAAGCACGAGTCTTGAAGAAACCGCCTGCTACACAACACTCCCTAGTTGAAAGGGAAGCTCCATCAAAACATGCTAAGGTGTAGCCCTCGGTTTGAGTAATATCACAAACTCTATTTGGGATGAGATTAAAGATAGCTGGCTACCAAGAGAAGGTAACTGAATTTCTGTGCAACACTGAGAGATGAGAGGGAGTGAGTTCTTCAAATAAAAAATTATTTCTCTCAATCCAAATGTGCCAGCATGCGATAGCTGCCAAGTTTGCAGACGTAGATTTTTCTGTTGTCCACTCATTAAAATAGTCTGAGACCATGGTGCCAATCCCCTGGATTTTTAAATGGTAGATTTTATATAATCGAAGTCAAACTATCTTTATGAAAGGGTAATGGACTAAGAGATGGTTAGTAAATTTAGAATTACATTTGTAACCCTCTTTGTCCCCCCCACACACACACACATATATAATGTTGTGTAATTCCCCTTCCTTACGTTTTCTTTTAATCTTACTAAAAGACAAAGAAAAAAAAAATAAAAATAACACCTGGATGTACTCTCTTTGTCCCATTATGTATATATGTAATTCCCCTTAAGTCTTCTTTTAATCTTACTAAAGACAAAAATAAAAATATCCTAAAGTCCATGCCATGTTTTATCTTACCAAAAGACTTAGATAAAAAGAATATCCCTTCCGATCTATAGACTATGTATGGTTTCTCATCACATCAAAGCAATTTCTCCCTTATTTGATGACCTTCTCTCATCACATCACAACAATTTATTTTCTCCCTTAATTGATGACCTTGCGAGTTTTTAAAGGTATACTTTTTGACTCTATTATTGTTGGTTCTTAATGACCAAATTTTCAAATACGTTGCATCACCATGGTAACAAGTTGTGCAATACATTGCATCACAAGATAAACACTAAAACACTGTTGTGATTCTTGTGAGGAGGGAGGGCGTGGAATACAATAAAATAAGTGCACTATAAACCAATTATTATGCCTACCCTCATGAGCTTTTTTAATGCATCAAACTTTACTTATTAAATACAATCTTCTAATTTGAAAATGTAAGTTTATGTCTATAAACTAAGTAATATTGTTTTTATGGTGAGTGGTGGAATCAACAATTAGTTGGGCACATACTTGTGTGATATGAGGTCGTGTTATCCGATCACTGCTAATATAACCTCCAAGCATGTCGACACGACCTTTCAAGCGACACACAAGGTAAGTCGAGGGTTTTGAACCGATGACTTCACATAACAAAGTACTTTAATAATACACTCCATCACCGACCATTTTACACCCTAAGAGCAGTTAGAGTAATATTAAAAATAAACATAGTCTAAACATTTTACATTTTTTGTTTTTTTTTTGACAGTTATCATTGGAATCTCACAATATAATTACAAGCGAAATTATAATTTTACGTTGTTTAAATTGATTTAGCACCCTCAAAAACCCCAAAACACCCATAATATATAATTTCATTACCAAAATATAAAATTTTCTAAATTTAAATAAATTTCTAAATTTCTAACCAAATTTTAAGCCAAACTCAATTAAAAAAAATATAAAAAATAAAAACTTAAAATATTTAGAATATATCTTAAAAATATCATATCAAAATAAAAATAATATAAAAAAAACTATAAAAAAATATTTTTTAAATATTATGATAAAACTTTCTACACTATTTTGTTTTTCATTCATGTGCATTTTATTGTTTTTGCGTGAAAATTTTCATAGGGATGAACTTGTCCATGTTTATGGATCACATGGCGTTATATATATATTATTTTTATTTTTACTGTATTAAAAAATTCTATAAAAAAAAACATACGGATAAGTCTCATATACATACTTATATATGGGTAACTTTGGTGTGATGCTTTGTAAATCTCATACCCATACTTATATATGGGTAACTTTGGTGTGATGCTTTGTAAGTAGTTTTTGGATGGTAGTTGTTATTTATGATCTTACATAGCACTATTATGATTTTATTTTTTTGGGATTTTGTTTTACTTTAATATTTTTATTATTATTATTATATATATATATATATATATATATATATATATATATATATATATATATATATTATTATGTTTTTAATCACAATTTTATCATGTTGCATTAGTTAAAAATTATTTGGTTCATTATTTATCTTAGGATTTTTGTATTAGTTAAAAATTACTTGGTTCATTACTTACCTTAGGATTTAAGGACAAGGTATTTGAAGATTGTTATAGTATTTAAACATTCTTATTAATCCTTGCCCTTCAGGTAGCAGGGGTTATAGTAATCGATTCACAATTTTTGTATTAAACTTGCATGCAAATAAAAGAGTTTATGTCATTTTAACCAAAGATTTTTTAAACTTATATAAATTTCACGCTCATATTTGATCTTTTAGCCAATGTTTAAAGTTGGAGGTCTTATTTGGCCTCAAATAGAGGCAAACCACAATTTTTACGAAATAAACTTTGGCAAACTGATGATATATTTACACTATTTACACTGAATAACAACGAGGTTGATTAATGCTAGACTTGACGTTAGCATTAATTCACCTAACATTTAATGTTTGCGGTTACCGTATGATTTTTACATATTATAGCATTGTCTTTGCATAGCCATTTGTTGCATGTCCACAACGACAGAGATGGAGTCCATGAAAAATTCGTGTCCATCAATGGAGGACAACAAGTGAATAAGCATATATATTTTTAAGCACTTGAAGGAGAGATGGAAGTGTATCTGGACCCTGGTGAAGAGAGGCTGGACCTTGGTTCTCCATTTGGTTCAGACTTTGCTTCGATTAATTTCCTCTTCGTCCCCATGATCTTTTCTCCAATTCTCCATGCTCCAATTCTCTCCAATTCTCCATTTGGTTCAACATAATATCATTTTTGTGCGCCTCTTCAAGAGTTTCTCAGTGCATGTTGCAGTAGACGAAAAAATCACAGAATAAGCCAGAATCTCAGCCATCCCAACTGCGACATGCAACAACAATCTCAGAATGACAAAGAAAGGTTCCATAGCAATGAATTGTTATGCAAGTTTAGAATATTGCAGTATGTTTGGACTAACTGAGTAATATTTTCCAAAATTATTTGCTAAAATGAACTAGGAGGAATGCTTACCAGATTGCAGTTGGGAGGTGGAGCACCAGGGTGTTTCAACAACGTTAACGAGGGAGCGTTGTGACCATCAATTATCTGACCGAAGAACTTCACCGCTCATTGAATTACTACTCTTCTTTCTCCATCTTTTCTATGGCTGCAATGCACATGTAGATACATAAGTTCCTAACTTGGATGTTATGGGGGCCCGGATGAAGACATTTAGATGAAGAACCATACCCCGCCCGAGAGAAGATCCATAACCGTGGGCCATAATTGGAAGAATCGAAAAGACCGACACCCATAAGCATTGTTCAAGTTCAACTTGCGTAGTAAGTTCAACCCGCAGGAGTTGGTCGTATCGCATATCGTGCCATTGGAGCTACATGCCGACAATTTAGAAGAAATGGTAGGTAAGCCTCTTTGCGAATCTAGGCTTTGTTGTTGCTTCTAGCCCACTCTCCATAGCACTGGAAAAATTTCTTACTGCCTTCAAATTGTGGTGTGGCATGCCTAATGTGGTGGCATATGAAGGCAAGGGAATGAATGCAGAGTGTTATGGCGGGGGAGTGCGATGCTCCTCTTCCTTCAATGTCCCGCCGATAAGGAAGGAATGTAATGAATTGCGATATGAAAGGAAATCTCATTGATGTGTGTTGAATGGAGTACATCGCTTTGAATTCTCTTTGTTCTTTGGCCTTATAGACTTTCCCAACCTGAATTTATTTTAGCATCCTTGTTAGATTGAGATTCCATGACATTCATTGATTATTGACCTAAAGACGCTTTCACTATGACTTATGATTTACCTAAAAACGACTTGAAATTCCATTACTTATGGGTAATAAATTTCGAACCGGAAGCTATGCACTTGCCTCCGCCTTTGTTTATGCTTGCTTTATTACTAGTGAAATTTCCTCCCTTTGCATCAACTTCACAATTATTAAGAATTCAGAGATGGGGGTGAAACACATATTTTTTTCTTTGAGGAACAATATGTGAGGTAAGGATAAAAATCCCTACCATAAATCGAGTCAGCAAAGATTCCAACACATCAAGGGACACTATTATTTCTTCGTTAGTACTTGACACTCAGGTAAGAGATTGTATACCTGGTTGGATGATCAATGGTGGATGCTATAAGAATCTAATTAAGGACCAATTTCTCTTCGTTCAGTTCCATCTTTATAACTTGTAGCATACCTTCGTGATTGAGAGTCTGATGCTCGTGGTTCATATGATCGAGATCCAGTCCCAAGTTAAGTTGATGTGCCTAGAGAAAAGACTAGAAATTAGGGTTAGAGATCAAGATGCATAGCCAAGAGTAGCAGGAAAGGTGCCTCTTCTCTTCATGCTCGCATCCCTCTCTATGGAGAAAGGACAAAGGATCGAACCCAATTGATCTCTCTATGGAAAAAGGACAGAGGATCGAACCCAGATGAGTGATGCATCGAGACCATCTGGAGCAGCCATACATGCATTTAAACCAGGTGGAATCACTGCTGCTACTTGCTCGAAAACCTAAAAAAAATATTAATAAAACAAATATAAAGTTTTAGTTGTGTGAATAGGCACATGGCTTTACGACCTGCTAGAAACCAGGCCATTTATGATTATGTCGGAACTTTTTCAATCTCAAGAAGGCTACTAGTGACTCATAATAAGAGCCGCAGTTGATTAATCCAATTAGCTAATTTTTGTTTTCGACCATTATAAACTTTTACCAGTGTTGCTTATTTTAATATTTTTTTAGGACTTATAATGACACCACTGTTCTTCTCAAAAATTATTTGGTAGGTTTTTTCCTTTTTAATATAGGGCAAACTCTATCCAACATATAATCTTCACCAAATTCTGAACAACTCTGTGTATGATCGACATCTCAACTAGGTTTATAGAACGCATGGAGTTGACTGAGTTATGAATGATGAAATTTTTGTTTGAAGCCTGACAAACTTGTTTCCTAAAATAAATTTATGTTTTTTAAAAGAAACATTATTGTGTTTATATTAATAGCGGTCTACCTAGTACATAATGGTTGTCATTGATTTGAAAGAAGGATAATTTCAATTTGATTTTAAAATAAGATTTGGAATGGGTTCGGTGATTGAATATAAAAACATAAAATTTGAAGGATGATAAACTTGCATTGTAGGGTATAATAAAAGAAGGCTTGGAATGGGCTCGATGATTGAGTATAAAAACATAAAACTTGAAGGATGAGAAGATGGTACAGGAATAGATGTCTGATATTTAATAGAGATCATCTAGAGACATACTGACCCAGGAACTCTGACTAAGTTGGAGGCCTTCAATCCACAAAGGAAGACGATAAAATGTGGGTCACTCTGGAACCCATTGATGGAGCTTTCATTGTAAATCTTGGAGACCAGATGCATGTCAGTGTTATTATATTCACTGATTTTCTTTTTGTTCGTTCAAGCAAGAAAATAGAAATACATTTATATCAATTGCATGAGGAATAAATAAATTGTTATATTGTTGATACAGGTTTTGAGTAACGGTATTTTCAAGAGAGCAAATCATCAAACTGTAGTAAATTCCAACCCTAGAAGGAAATCCATAGTGACATTCTATAATCCCCATCCAGACTCCATTGTTTATCCACTGGATGGATTAATGGCAAGCCAACGGGAAAGGCATGCACGTACAAGATTTGAGCGCTACGTTTACAGGGATTTCTACTAGAAGAAGATGATCAAACACCTCATGGACAAAGAGATCAAACACATCAATGTGGCTCAACCATCTCTAGATGTCTCCCTTCATACTCACGCGCTTAGCTTCCTGCCTTTTTGGCAGGGACTTGTTGCTCAACAACTCACCTTGTTATGCTAGTTTTTACACACTTTTATGTTTTCAATCACAATTTTATCATGCCGCATTAGCTAAAAACTACTTGATTCATCACTTACCTTAGGATTTAAGAACGAGGTATTTGAAGATTGTTATAGTATTTAAACATTCTTATCATGCAAAGTTTTTACACACTTTGAATAAATGCAATAATAGATCAACATCTAATTAAAACAAAATTATTTTTTTGCTATCAATATTTGTGGAGGGCTCAACTTTATAGTTGGATGAGAGAATTAGCAGGTTTAATCCTCTTTGACAAAGACAAGCCACTTTCTTTGCACCTATCCATGCGATCAAATGAAATATTCGATGAAAACATGTAAGTGGAAGAGGTTAATAAAGGAATTCATTCACTCCCATATGATAAAGTATTAGATGAAAACATGTAAGTGGAAGAGGTTAATAAAGGAATCCTTTCACTCCCATATGATAAATTCTCCTAGCTTGGATGGCTTAATCATTGAGTTTTTTAAAGGTGTAAACAAAGCAATTATATTCTCTTTCCTATGAAATCATAGGAAAATCATATATGAAATTCAAACATAGGTGAGTTTTATTTTTAAAAATGGTAGTATTTGTGTGGTCTTAGTAATTAGAGGAAATACCTTAGATAAAATCTAGAACTGAAATCTTAGTTACAAGTACCTTAGATAATATCTAGAACTGAAATCTTAATTACAAGATAATTTCCAAGTATATGTCTTTGAAGCTCTCTCCTTTTATGCCTCTTTTGATCTTTTGTGAATTAATGAGCTTCGACACAAGAAGGAAGATAATGTAAAACATCATATCCATGCCTTTTTTCATCTTTTGTGAATTAATGAGATTTGACATAAGAAGGAAGATAATGTAAAACATCATATCCATGAGAGAAGCTCTTCATACCATCACAACACTAATTTTAATATCTATGTTTCTAAAAATTCACATGGAAAGGACTTATGCTAGGGTTGTAGTGAGATTTATTAATTATTAGTTTCAATCCTTTATCCTTTCTTTGAATGGTATCCATTGGTATAACGGGTCCTTTAGGTTGAGAACAATTTATACAAACAAATGTTTTAGTCTTACTTAATGGCTCTCAAACCCATACAACTTATATATCTCATCATGCCATTTGAATTTGATAAAATGTTTTTATGGTTTGAGATATACATTTCTAACATTTGCAAACACTTAACCCCTAGTATTACATCAACACCTAGTACTTTACTATTTTTAAGTATTTCCCCCTTCTTTTGAAATGCTATGTTGGTTTATATGCATACTTTTGCATCTCATACAAAATTTCACTTCCTATAGATAAAAATATTCAATCTTGCCCATGTTTCCTTTTATAGATAAGTCCTTAACGACAAATACATATACCATAAAATACATTCAAATCTTGATTTTGGAGTTTTTGAAATGTCTTAATGCAATTCTTTTAGTTTTTGAATTTATACATAAATCCAAATTTAGGTTGCTCTATGTTTATTAGTATTGTAAATGTTAATAATGAGGATTGGAATAGTTTAGAACATATAATTTGGAAGGCATATTCTGTTGATTAATTGGGTTGGTTGTCATTTATGGAAACACTCTGATGCAATACTGAAGTCATATCGCTCATGCTCCCCCTGGAACCATGCCTCTGTGCTCTCTCTCCAAGTATCTAACTCTCTATCTTGCATTTGATAAATATCTCCCCCTTTAACATCAATGTCAAAGGTAGCTTCCTATCTGGGGCTGCTCCCCCTAACTAAACTTTCCTTGGGGTTGCTCCCCCTTAATGAACTCTTCCTGAAAATGCTCCCCCAACATGAACTGTCCTCTTTATGGTGCTTCCTCGTGTAAATCTAAGACATATAAGATAATCATTCAAAATAATTAATTTTGGAGTAGAAATTACTCCGAGTCTTTGGCGAAGATACTCAAAGGATTCCCTTGGAAGAGGTTTTGTAAACATATATGTCCTTGTTCTTTTGTTCCCACATATTCAACTCTGATGTTCTTCTCCACAACCTGTTTCCATAGAAAGTGATAATTGATTGGAATGTGTTTCGTCTTGGAGTGCATCACCGGGTTCTTTGAGATACTGATGGTGCTTGTATTATCACAATAGATTGGAATGGGCTCATCTTACTCAACCTGTATATCTGTCATAGTTTGTTTCATCCATAGAGCCTGTGTACAACATGCTATTGCTGCAATATACTCTTCTTTGGATGTAGATAATGATATTGATGATTGTTTCTTACTTAGCCAAGATACCAAACACCCACCCAAGTAGAACACTGCTCCATTGATGCTTCATCAGTCATCAATGCAACCTGCCCAATCTCAATCTGTGTAGGCAATAAGTGATAAATCCTTTCCTTTTAAATACCATAATCCAAACTCTTATGTACCTTGAGATATCTGAATATCCTATTTACTGCTAGAACATGCAATTCCTTTGGTGTTTCTTGAAATCTTTTCACCTGTCCAACTGCCTGCATTACATATGGTCTGGATGCTGTCACATAAAATAAAATGCCAATCATTGACCTATACTGCCTCTGATCTGTAGACTTTGAACCATCATCTTTACTTAACTTGCAACTGGTTTGCAATCTTCCATTCTGAACCTCTTTAGTATTTCTCTGATATACTTTGTTTGAGAAATAAAAATTCCTTGGTTGCTTTGAAATATATGAAGACCCAGAAAGAAGGATAGTTCTCCAAGTAATGACATTTCAAATTCATTCTACATATTCTTTGCAAATTTCTGGCTCAACCTATCATCATCACTTCCAAAAATAATATCATCAACATAAACTTCAATTAATAAAATACTATCTTGAGTTACCTTGATGTAGAGGTTGCTATCTGCATTTCCTTTCTTGAACCCTTGTTGCTGTAAATATATGTCTAGTCTGGAATACCATGCTCTGGGGGCCTGTTTGAGACCATACAAGGACTTCTTTAATCTGCGAACATAATCTTCTTTTTTTGATAACTAAAATCCTTCTGGTTGCTCAATGTAGACTTCTTCTTCTAGTTCTCCATTCAGAAAAGATGATTTCACGTCCATCTAATACACTTTAATATTCTTTGAATATGCTTAAGCTAATATCAATCTAATTGTTTCCATTCTGGAAACTGGGGAAAATGTCTCTTCAAATTCGATACCTTCAACATGTGTGTATCCTTTACGTACCAATCTAGCTTTGTTCCTCGTAACCTGTCCATCTTCATTCAATTTATTTCTGAAGACCCATTTTGTGCCGATCACATTCTTGTACCTTGGTCTTGGAACCTATTACCAAGTGTAATTCTTCTCTATCTGGTCCAATTATTCATCCATGGCCTTTATCAAGAATTCATCCTTGCTGGCTTCTTTAAAACTGTCTGGTTCAATCAAAGATAAGAGTGCTAGGTGTAGTTGTTCTGGTGAACAAATTCTTCTTCTAGTCTCAAATCCTACATCTTTGTTCCCGATAATTTGATCTGATGGATGATTCTTATGTATTCATTTGCTAGGTGTCTTTGGATGTACTTGTTGTTCTTGATCTTCTAGTTCTATTTGATCTTCTTGATCTTCCCCTTCTGCTTCTTCTTCTTCGTAAACCTGTTCCTCTGAATCTTTTTCTTCTTCCTTTAATTTTTGTCCAATTGTCTCATCAACCGTTACATTGATGCTTTCCAAAACTTTGTTGAGCCTTAGATTGTAACATTTGTATGCTTTCCTTGTACTTGAGTAACCAACAATTACATCTTTGTCTACATGAGAATCAAACTTTCCCATTCTTCCATATTCTTTTTTGATGTAGCATTTGCCCAAAGACTCTAAAGTGCTTCACATTTGCTGGTCTTCCTTTCCATAACTCGTAAGGATTTTTGTCACTGTTGTTCCTAAGCATTATTGTATTTTGAAAGTGAACTGTTGTATGCACTGCATGTGTCCAAAACAAATCTGTCAACTTGGAATCCATTAACATTGTTCGATCCATTTCCTGTACTGTCCTGTTCTTTCTTTTGATGACCCCATTTTGTTGAGGTGTTCTAGCAACAAATAATTGCATTTTTATACCATGCTTGTTGCTGAAATCCATAAATTCCTTTGAAGTGAACTCTCCTCCATTATTAGATCTCAAGCATTTTATTTTTGAATCCATTTCATTTTCAACCATTTCCTTGTATATCTTGAAGTTTTCAAATGATTCTGACTTATTCCCGAGAAAACAAACTGCAATCATTCTTGTATAATCATCAACCAATAACAAAAAGTATTGATCACCTTTTATACCCTTTGTTCTAGTTGGTCCAACTAGATCGATATGCATAATTTCCAGTGGTCTTCTCATTGAGTATTCCTTTGATTTGAACCTGGTCTTTGTTTGCTTTCCTTGTTGACAATGCTTGCATAAAGTGTTGGTTGGGTTCGTGATCTTGGGCATTTCTCTAACTGCTTCCTTTTTGCTGACTTTGAAGAGGTTATCAAAGTTTATGTGACCCATTCTTCTATGCCATAGCCAAACTTCATCTTCCTTCCCTAGACAACACTTTTCATTTCCAATTTCACTTAATACATACATGTTTCTTGGATTTTTTATAGTTGTTGCAACCAATTTGCCTGAACCTGTTTTTCTTATATCACATTTCTATGAATCGAACATAAGCTTGCGAACTTTGTCACACATTTGACTTACACTTAGAAGATTATGTTTCATATCTTCCACTAGTAGAACATTTTCTTCCTTGGTATCCTTGTTTCCAATTTTGACTTTGCCCTTTCCAATGATTCTAGCTGAGTCGTCGTTTCCAAAGGAAACAAATCCATCTCTTTCCTTTATCAATGTTAGAAAGATGTATTCATCACCTGCCATGTGCTTTGAGAAACCACTATCAACATGCCAACCATGTTTCTTATGCTTAGCTTGTAGAGAAAGTGTGCATTCTTCATTGCTATACTGATTATTCTTTCTTATCCATGTTCTCTTCTAAGGTTCCTGTTTGTGATTGTTGTTATTCTGTTGTGATTATCTAGGAGGGACTGTCATTGATCCAGATTTAGGAGCAGAGCGAACTGATTACAAACTGAATACCATAAACACAAAGATAGGAATAATAAAACAAATATTCAATGAACAATATCTTCTATTAAATAATGAAATAGGCTGAAAAAGTAAAACTGCAGAACTGAAACTTGCTCGAATGGTGGTAGCTATATCTGAGAAGAGATGTGGCTGCTACATGAATATGCCTGAGTATAATGGATTACAATGAGGCTCCATAGGCCCTTTTCATATTACTCATGAATTCCAAAACCCTAGACATCCAAAAACCTAACCCTAGAAGGTGAAACGCCAAAATTCATGTGGGCCCTATGGGTAAGTTGGTGTAATTTGGTACCTCAACTTCCTAGGGTCATAAATTTTGCATACAACCTTCGTTTTAGGTTCGTGATAGCCCGTTGGAAAGGTATTTAAGAGAAACATATAGTCCACCACCAAACTCTGACTTTGTCTATAGTCTGACCATGGCGAGCCAAAAAAACAATGTTTAGGGACTCAAAACATCCCTAAAAGTACAACAAGATGTGCTGACATGAAAACATACAAAATGTGCCAGTTGGATTAGATGAGGGGCCACCCATATACACCTAGAGAATGTGTGAGGCTTCAAACAACCCTAGAAGTGTAGAACTCACAATTATAAAGCAATACAAAAAGACATGCTGAAAAAAAAAAACACGAGGAGCTAGTTGGAATAGGTGGGTGGCCACCAATATCCATATGGATCAATCCTCCCCCCTTAGGAAGCAATGGTATCCATTGCGTTGAGTTCCCCCATCAGGTGAGGAAACTTCTATTGGATTTGTTAGCGGGTGAGCCACTTTCCTTGGTGTAGGAGTTTCCCTGCCTTGCAACTTGATAAAGCTAGATCTGCTGCTAACGAGTGCCCTTGAACTGTGTGTCCACTATCTGATTGGTGGATGCTTGTTCCATGCAGTCAGGGTTGAGTTCTATTGGTGTCAGCTATTCAGAAATATCATAGGTGTCCAATAATGGTGGAAAATATGGCCGAAGGAGGTCCACATTGAATAATGGATGCAGACCAAGGAGGGGTGGAGTGTTGAGCTCAAAGGAATTTCTACCCATATCCTTGGTGATAGTGTAGGGCCCATAACGAAGTGGCCAAAGCTTTCGATGGGGCCTAGTGAGACGTTCCTTCTGCAAATTTAACCAAACTTTTTTGCTAACCTGAAACTGTTGTGGTACCCTGTGTTTATCATGGCGTTGCTTGTACTTAACATTGGATTTATGCAAAATCTCCCGGACCTGTTGGCGGATGTGCTAAATCCGCTCAATGAATATGGTGGCTTTGTCGACCACAAACTGATCATAGGAAGAGTCTTTCTATGCAATGGTAAGAGAAAGTGCAACATCAATGGGTCCCAAGGGTTGGAATCCCAGACCCACCTGAAATGGGCTATGGCCAGTGGAACTATGGAGAGCTATGTTGTAACTATGTTGGACATATGGGAGGCTCTCATCCCATGTATGGGGATGCTTAGAATTGTACATGTGCAAGATGTGCACAATCATGTGATTGACGACCTTGGTTTGGCCATCGATTTAGGGGCGAAAATAAGTGGATTTTGTGAGCTTAGTGTCCAACAGAGACCAAAGAATTGACCAAAAGGTGCTGAGGAACCTATTGTCTCGGTCGAAGATGATGGTCTATGGTATCCCAAAGTGAACCCAAACTCATTCAAAGAAGAGATTGGTAGTCTCAACCGCTGTGACAGTCTTCTTACAGGCTATGAGGATGGCCATCTTCGAAAACTGATCAACGACCACAAACACACAATCATTTTCGTGCTTGGTGGATGGAAAACCAGACATGTAATCCATGGAGATGGACTCCCACAACTTCTCAGGAATAGACAAAGGGGTGTATAATCCTCGCTTCTTGATGGCTGACTTGGAAATGGCACAGGCAATGCAAGATATGATATAATTTCTAACGTCCAATCGAAGTTTTTTCCAATAAAAATGTTTCTGAAGGATGACCACAATTTTCTCTACGCCAAAATGTCATGCCACCCAACTGTAGTGGGATTCCAAAATCAGTTTTGCATGCTTGCTTGTAGGAACACAGAGATGGCCTAGGTGGCATAAGAGTCCATCCTAAATGTGAAAATAAATGACAGTGGTGCCTGTACCCAAGAGATGATATGTGATGGCGAAGTCTGGATCTTACTGGTAAAGTTGGGGCCACTCTGATGTTTCATGTCCACAGGAATGGAGCACAGTGGTAAGTGCATCCACAAGAGGCTGACTGAGGCAGTTAATGACACGATTGGAGATACCTGTCTTATACTTGATGTTGAGATGGAACTACTGTAGGTAGGTGGACCACTTCTGATGGCGGTCGTTCTGCAATTTCCCTTGTGTCTGTATGAACTGCAGAGGCTTGTGATGAGTGTGTATGATTGTCTCTGTCCCCAGAATGTAATGTTTCCATTGACGACAGACTTGTACAATGGAATACATTTCCTTATCATAGGTGGGGTATTTATATATAGTATCATAGAGTGTCTTACTATGGTATGCCACCGGATGCCTGTGCTGAGTGAGAACTGCTCCCACAACATAGTTAGATGCATCAATGTAAATCTTGAATGGTTGTTGCAGATCAGACAAGGAGAGTACTAGAGCTGAGCACAAACGATGTTTCAGATCTTCGAATGCTCATTTCTGCTTCTTCCCCCACATAAAATTGTCTCTACCACCGCCCTTGGTCACTTGGATGAGGGCCCAGGAAATATGGGAGAATCCCAACATGAATTGTCGGTAAAACTTGGCGAGTCCTAAGAAGCTCCGAAGCTCGGTCAGCGTGGTCGAGGTTGGCCAGTCACAGATGAATTAGATATTAGCTAGATCAACATGAAACCCATTCTCATCCACAATGTAGCCCAGGTATTGGACCATGTTCATGCCAACAGAGCATTTTTCCAAGTTGGCATAAAGCTTTTGCTGCCGCAGAGTGCTCAAAACCTGCTGAATACGCCGCATATGCTCCTCCCACGTTCTACTGAAGATGATGATGTCATCCAAATATACTACCAAAATGGAGTTGGTGAAGGGTCTCAATACATCGTCCATCAACCTCATGAAAGTGGATGGTGCATTTGTTAAGCCAAAGGGTATGACTAGCCATTCGTAGAGACCTTCCGTTGACTTGAAGGCTGTCTTCCATACATCCGTTGGTTCGATGGGAACCTGGTGGTAGCCAGACTTCAGGTCAATATTGCTGAAGAAATTCCCCCCCTTGATTTGATCAAGAAGGTCATCAATATTGGGAATGGGATAACAGTTCCTGGCTGCGATTTTTTTTAAGGATCTGTAATCAATGCAGAGTCACCAAGTCCTGTCATTCTTCTGCACCAGTACAATTAGGCTTCCGCAAGGGGAGGAGCTGAGTCTAATGTACCCCTTTTGAAGAAGATTTTGGATCTGACGAATGATTTCTTCATTCTCCATCAACAAGCGTCGATAGACTGGTCCATTAGGTAGAGGTGTGCTGGGGGTCAGATCAATTGGATGCTTGACTTGATAGTGTGTCGGTACCCTTGTAGGTGAGACAAATATGTCTCTGTATTCTTCCACGATCTTGTCCAATTGCTTCTGCTGCAAAGAGAGGTGTTGTGTAGAGGCCACGGATGTGGCGGTGACCTTATGCTTACTGTGAGAATAGATCACAAAGAATACGAACTTCCTAGTCTATGAAATGACCTTGTTTCATTGCTTAGCAAAGATTAAAGAAATAGCGGTAGGCGGTGCCACCTCTGGGATCCTGTACAATTGTCTACCCAAAGTAATAATAACAATACGAGGTCTAGACTCATACACAACATGACGCTTCCATAAGGTTGTCCTAAAATAACATCACAAACTTCAAGGGGAGCAATATCACACAATACCTCATCTTTGAAAGGCTTTATTCCATATGACAGATGATACTGTTGGTTGATACATAGATCTCTTCCTTGATGAATCCAGCCGATGGTGTAGGGTTGCGGGTGCAGTGTCATTGGCATGTTCATCTGCTTGATGAACTCTGCTGAAATCAGGTTCTTCTGACTACCATTGTCGACAATGAAGTGAATCAGAGCCCCCTTGACCCACATCTGCGAGTGAAAGAGGTGTTCCCCTTCCTCTGGTTCTTTTGGTTACCGGACTTTGGTGGTAGCGACCATGGAACTGGGTTCAACATCGATAATCTACTTCCCTCCTTCAGGATTTGACTCAGAATCAGAATCATAAGCCTTCAACTTGGCCATGAGGGACTGCTTGGAGCGACATTCGTCGGTGTTGTTCCAAGGAATTTTATGGTACTCACACCATTTTCACGTGTCCTTCTTCGTCTTCTCGTTTCCCTTCTTGTGTTACGGTTTGGATGGATTGTCTTGAGGGATACCATCGCAAATTGGTCCCCTTCTATGTGGGTTGGGGTTGCATTTTCCCTGCTTTGGCTGTGAGGGGTTTGCAGATCCAAACTCTCACTGTTTCTTCTTAAATTTCTGCTTGATCTTGACTACGTATCTATAAGTTGTGCCCAATGAGGCGATGTCCAGGAACTCCATTTCTGTTTGAATGTATCTATGCAAAAAACCGTGATATTTGAGCACCAGATGACGCTCATAATCTTTGATACCCAATTTGGTGTGGAGGGTATGGAAAATATTGGTGAAGTCTGGTACTGTCTGGTCCCTTTCTTGACGTAGGGTGGTCCATCTAGTGTACTGGTCCTCGTAGCTTCCAACATGGTAGTATTTTTATTTAATGGTGCCCTGAAAGGAATCCCATGTAGGGGCCACCACAAAAATTGCAGATTCCTCCACGACCCTTTGCTCAGAGTAGGTATCCCACCAATCTTTAACATGGGGAACGACCTTGAGGACTACAAAAGTGATATTTTCCCGATCGAAAAAATTGTAGATCGAAAAATATCCTTCGAGCAGATTTAACCATTTATCTACAAAATCCACATCTATCAGTCCTTCAAATAATGGAATATCAAAATTTACTTGTACCTTTAAGGGGGTTGCATGGCCTCCTAATGAGGATGCTTCTCCCATGGGCAACTGTCGAAGGATCTGCGCAAAGTTGTCCATCATTTCGTTCCTTTATCACACGAGGGCTTCTTCGATAAACATTTTAATAGGATTTCCTGCTCCATCATATTTATTTTCATCTCCCATGGGTTTTTGTTGGGCTCAGTGTGACCTATATGGTAATGGGTCGATTGGTTTGAGTCCCAACTTCTTGTACCCAGACCTTGTTGGAGAAATGCACGAAGAAAAATAAATGAAGAGAAGACCGCTCTGATACCACTGATCCATATTTAGGAGAGGAACAAACTGATTACAGAATGAATACCATAAATGCAGAGATAGGAAGAATAACACAAATATTCAGTGAACAATATCTTCTATTAAATAATGAAATAGGCTGAAACTGTAAAACTGCAGAACTGAAACTTTCTCGAATGGTGGTAGCTATCTCTGAGAAGCGATGTGGCTGTTACACGCATTCGTTTGAGCAGAATGGATTACAATGAGGCTCCATAGGCCCTTTTCATATTACTCATGAATTCCAAAATCCTAGACATCCAAAAACCTAACCCTAGAAGGTGAAACGCCAAAAGTCATGTGGGCCCTATGGGTAAGTTGGTTTAATTTGGTACCTCGACTTCCTAGGGTCATAACGTTTGCATACAACCTCTGTTTTAGGTGAGTGATAGCATGTTGGAAAGGTCTTTTAGAGAAATACACATTTTGATATCAGACTTTGACTTCGTCTATAGTCTGACTGTGGTGAGCCAAAAAAAACAATGTTTAGGGTCCCAAAACAACCCTGAAAGTACAATAAGATGTGCTGACATGAAAACATACAAAATATACCAGTTGGATTAGGCGAGAGGCCACCCGTATCCACCTGGAGAATGTGCGAGGCTTTAGAAAACCCCAGAAGTGTAGAACTCACAATTATAAAGTAGTACAGAAAGATGTGCTGAACAAAAAACAAACACGAGGAGCTAGTTGGAATAGGTGGGTTGCCACCAATATCCATCTGGATCAATAATTCTACAATATTTGGCCATGTGTCCAAAGTTTTTTCACTTGTAGCATTCCACTTTAGTTATCAATGATTCAAAACTGTTGTAGCTTCTTCTTTGTGTTTCACTAGGCCTTCTTGGATAACCATTTTGTGTATGACTTTCAAAGTTATTTATATTCATGCTACTAGCTCTTCAATTTACAACTTTATGTCCAAAATTATTGCATGCATAACATAAACTAAAAAAGATAATTTGATACCTCGAAGTTGAAGATATTTTGAATCCTTCTTCTTCCCAAGGCATGTTTGTTTATGACTGTTGTTGATTTTGAAATCTAAATCTTCTCGGTGGAGGAGTGTCCCTGTGATCTTCCTTGCAGAACTTCTTATACCCTCTAACTGTTTCTGCATATATTTTTGGATATGTTTCTTGATCTGTCATTTTGGAGCTTGATCCCTTTTTTGTCTGAATGTATCCAAGTATGAACTTGTCACGATTAGGCCTTTGATTGTTGATAATGTCATCCGAAACTTTTGAGTTGTTTAACATATTTTTCTTTTGAAGATCCTTTCTCAATGTGACAATCCCTGCTTCCAAATTTCCAATGATCCCGTCTCTTTCTTCTAACTGTTCTTTGAGTTCTTCTTCAATTTTTTTATCTTCTTCTTTTTGAACCTTCAATTCCATGATCATTTGCTCTAGTTCTTAAGTGTCTTCTTTCTTGTCTAGTTATTCTTGGAGCTTCTTGTTTTTCTTCTTTTCTCTTTTTATAAATTCTGTAGCACTCAATAGTTCTTCTAGGTAGTCAACTTCCACCTCTTCATATTATTCTTTAGTGTATTCTTTATCAGAATCATCTATTGCCATGAATAGGACTCTTTCTGGCTCACTTTCACTGACTTCATCTTCATCTTATGAGGAGCTGTCTTCTTTCGTGCATAAACTTTTCTTGAAGAATTTCTTTTTGGTTATTTTTCCTTTATATGTTTGTTTGCTATTTGAATCATCTTCATCATTTATTTTCTTTTTATCATGAGGACATTTATTATAAAAACGACCAATACCATCACAATTAAACATATCAACAAAATCTTACCTTTATATCTGTCTTTGATTCCCTTTTTCAATCTTTTGACAAAGTTGGCCACTTCTTCATCATGTTTCGAGATGTCTCTGTTGCTGCTATATTCTTTTTCTTTTTTCTTGCCCTTTTTCTTTGACCTTTTGGATGCTTTGAATGATGCTTCTTTTATACCTAGATTTTCCTGTTTAGTTCTCATTTCATAGGCTATGAAGATTCCTTGTAGTTCATCCATGCTTATTGAGTTTAGATCTGCTCTTTCTTCTAGTGCTGAGATCTTAGAATCAAATCTCATTGGAAGAGATCTTAGTACCTTTTGAACAATTATAGATTCTTCAATTTCTTGTCCCAATCATATGATTGCATTCACTGTTTCATCAACTCATAAGAAGTAAGCTGCAATATTCTCATCTTCCTTCATCTTTAGCTGTTCGAATGTACCTCTATAAGCTTGAATCTTTGCTTCTTTGACTTTAGAATATCCTTCATAAATATTTTTAAGTTTTTCCCAAATATCTTTAGCGAAGATACAATGTATAACTTTGGTATATACCAAATCACAAAGACCATTCAGAAGTGAATTTGTGGCTTTTGAATTATTTAGACTGATTTTCTTTCCGTTTTCATTTGTTGGCGGAACTGCTGGTTCTTTGTATCCATCTACAACTATTTTCCAAACATAAAATCCATGTGCATGAACATATGTTTTCATCCTTCTTCTTTAGAATGCATACTTTTGTCTTTCAAACTGTGGTATTCCATTTTTATACATACTGTTTCTCTCCATGATCTACCTTTCATTGATTTCTAAAGGACCCTACTATGATACCAATTGTTGGTTACTGAGAGGGGGGGGGTGAATCAGTAATACATATTTTAATCCTTTTAACCACAATATGCAAGCGTTATTTGTCTTTATGATAAATATAGAATTATCATCCAATAAGTGTATATTAATAAACCATGAACAAATGAAAAATCATACACATACATAGTACATCGATATTTTTTATGTGGAAACCCAATGCGGGACAAAACCACATAATGATTTTTCTTATTTGTCTTTAAGAATTACATTTTTTTGAAGCAACAACTTCCTTTATTTTCTAGCTGCAACTGGAAGGAGGCTTTGACCCCCTATTTTCAGGCTACAACCTGAGGGAAGCTCCAACTCCCCAATTCTTTGGCTACAACCAGAAGGAGGATACAACCCCGTATGTTCTCCGACTATAACAGAAAGGTGGCTACAACCACCTGTTCTTTCCCCATACAACCACCCTAAAATATAAGTGCCAAATGTAGAAACTGAATATGTCACTATCACAACCTGTTTTGTCAAATATGTCATTAAGAAACCTTTCACTGTATACTCGTCAACCAATCTGATCTGATCACATATACCTCAAACACTATACCACAACTCTGTACCTTAAACCATGTGCCATAAACTCACTATTATACAACCTCTATCTGTACCAATAACTTTAGCAACATACCTCAACCAAAATCCCTAAAAAATGAACCAATACTAAACTTTAGTAGATCTTCCTCAGATCAACTCTACAACAAGCCCTAAAATTCCAAGAGGGCATCCAACAGATTTACAAGGTAAACCCTCAACCATATTCATAAATTCAACACTACACATATGAAAACCATACCTTTTTTTTCTTGTATCTTTTTACTGCCGCGATTCTGCTGCCATGATTTTTCTTCTGCATTTTTCCTACCACGATTTTTCTGCTGCGATTTTTTGATCGTGAAAAGTGCGACATAAAACATGCGGTAGTAAAGTTGCGGTAAGAAAACTGTGGCAGGAAAAGTGTGGTTGAAAAATCTAGGTAGGAAAAGTGTGGCAGCAAAATCTTGGCAGAAAAACCGCAACAGAAAAAGTGTGGCAGAAAAACCACGATAGTAGATTCGTGACAACAAAACCACAACAACAGAATGCTACAAGAAAAAAAAAGTATGGTTTTCATATGTGTAGTGTTAAATTTATGAATCTAGTTGAGGGTTTGCCTTGTAAATCTTTTGGATTCCCTCTTGGAGGTTTATGGCTTGCTGTAGAGTTGATCTGAGGAAGATCTACTGAAGTTTAGTATCTGTTCATGTTTGAGGGCTTTTGGTTGAGATATGTTGTTGAAGTTATTGGTACAGATATAGGTTGTATAACACTAAGGTTTTAGCACATGAATTGAGGTAAAAAATGGTATAGTGTTTGAGGTATAGGTGATCAGATCAGATTGGTTGATGAGTATACAATGATAGGTTTCTTAGTGACATATTTGACATAACAGGTTGTGATCCGGATTATTTTTGGCACGAAATAAGAGCGGAGATATAATAAAGAAATGCACAGAGATATCGCGTATATCCAGTAATATAACAGAAATATATCAGAGATGCAACCATAAAAATAGAGATACAGTAATACACAATTTCTATTAATGAAATAAATGTACAGAGACTGTAAAAATACAGAGTGAAAGACTCGCTAGAATGGTGGCAGCTTATCTCTGAGAAGAGATGTGACGGCTACTCGCATTCGCAAGAAGATGG
>ML794515.1:16777-38540 GCA_009831015.1 Picea engelmannii
CAAATTTACACACAATTACAAATCAATACAACAAATACACATTACAATGACGTGCAATTTCAAATCACATACAAATATACACAAACAAACATTGATTAAACCACTCTCACATATATATGTATTTTCAAATAAACAAACATACACAATACAAATTCAAATAAACAAATACACAATATACAATTTCAAGTCAAAATACATAAACAAACAAACATTGTTAAAACTACTCACACACATACATATGAAACTTCAAATAAGTGAACACACAATATACAAATTCATTTAAATATGCACTAGTTATACAATTTCAAATAAGTAAACACATTATACAATTTCAAGTCAAAATATAAACATTATCAACATCACACACATACATATACAATTTCAAGTAAGCAAAAATTCATTATATAATTTTAGGTAAACAAACATACATTACACAATTCAAAATTTAATAAATTACATATAACTAAATAAATATATAAAATAATAAAATACTAAAACATAAAAATCAATAAAAAACAAAAATAATATGAATGACTTGCTTATTAGAGAGTTATTTAATGTTTCTAGTGTATTATGTAAATTGTATAATTTGTATGAGTAAAATCTTTTTAGAAAATTAAAATGTAGGATTGCATAAGTTTAAATGTAGTTGTGATAAGTATTATTGTATGAGTGGGGTGAATATTGAATTGTAGAATTACATGCTTTAAACGTGAATGCTACAAAATTGATGTGTCTAGAAAGTGAAAGTGTGCTGTGATGTGATGTATGTGAGCTTAAGGAAAAACAAAAATAATCATATAAATAAGAAAATATACACTACTCTAAGAAGAATGGGGCCCCATTCTCCTTTGAGCACTTGAAAGGGGTTTTAACCCCTTCCATAAAAAAAAAAACTTTATTAATAATTGTATGTGCTTAACTCTCTCATAATATTCAAAAAAGAAAGAAAGAGAGATTAAACATATAATTACATCCCATGTTTATTTTGAACAACCATTCCTGTAAGCAAACCTGCAATACAACATACAAATATAAGAAAAAACACATTAAAAAATGACATTTTTTAATAAAATATAATGGAAAATTTTTATTTCTCTTTTCATAAAAAAAAATAATAAATATAATTATCATTTCTATTTATATTTAAACAATGAAAATGATTTTTTTTTCAATCTAATTCTTTTAAAAATATTATTAAAATATTTATTATAAATTATAATTATATATCATAATTATTTTTTCATTATAAATTTTATTTTAATGATAATATTCAATTTATTTTTTTAATGGTATATATATATATAATGAGTTGGGTTTATTTTTTATAAAAGTAAAATATAAAAAAAACCATTATATAATATCATATAAATTAATAAATATATAATATGTTTTTCGAAATGTTTATAATTTTTTTTGGGTGAATATTTAAATTTTAATTTGACGAAGCATAAAAGTTGAGGCTAAACGGGAAATAAGCACATTTTTGTATGAAGCCTGACCAAACAAAATCAGGATAAATTCGGGCAGTCCCCATTTACAGAGTGAGTAAGTGAAGGAAAGGCTTAAACAGAGGGAGGGGAGAAAGCCGAAGCTAAAGGGCTGAAAAACAAATAACGAAATAATGTCCCCGTTTGCTTAATTTCTACAGCGAAAATCACTATAAATCAGTTTAATCTGGTAAGAAACAGAAAAACAATGAACATGTAATTATTCTGTTACGAAGCAAAATACAGTTTAAAAACTTAATATATAAATCAGTTTAATCTGGTTAGAGACAAAAAAAAAAAAAAAACAATGAACATGTAAAAAAGGATAACCCAGGATAACCCAAAGATGATATGAAAGGAGGCCGGTTTCATTGATGGATTTGAACCATAAATTCCAAGACAAAGGAAGGTTTCAAAGTTTAGATTCACATAATAAAAGATAGTCAAATTATATGAAAGAAGGCGGGTTTCAAATAATGAAGCCCGTTTCATTGATGGATTTGAACCCAAAGGAAGGTTTCAAAGTTCAGGTTAACATAATAAAAGATAGTCAAATTATATGAAAGTTCAGTTAATAAAAAGAGAGTCAAATTATTAAAACTATTATATATAAATAAATAGGTACATAAATAGGTATTGAATTATATATAAATTTTAAAACTATTATATATAAACAAATGAGTACTAAAGTATATATAAATTTTAAAATGAATATATATAATTAATTATTATACATAAACAAGGTATAATACACCGCACAATAAACCTAATTAAATTTTAAAATAAATATATAAAATTAATTGTTATACATAATTGAGAATAAACTGCATAAACATGGCATAATACAATGCAAAATAAACCCATAAACAAGGTTATGAAAAGTCACGCAGCTAGTGATCTTATTTTAAAATAAATATGTAAAATTAATTGTTATACATAACTGAAAATAAACTGCATAAACAGGGTATAATACAATGCAGAATAAACCCATAAACAGGGTTATGAAAAGTCACGCAGCTAGTGATCTTAGTATTGGCATTAGGGTTAAAAAGGTTAACCTAGAACCAAAGCCACGCATACAGAGGCGTATTAAAGCAAGTAATGGGAATTTAAATCTAGAAAAAATGGTGGTTGATGCATAGGGTTTAAATTAATGAGAAGGAAAAAAGCAGAGTCATAAATCACATCTGGTTTAAAGTAATGAGAAGGAGAAATCTAATAAAAATGGTTAACAGATCAGGTTTAAAGTAATGAAAAGGAGAGAAGCAGAGCCATCTATATATACCTGGAGTTGGTAGCGATTTCATTTCTTCGATGAAGTAGGCTTTAAATAGCTGCAACATCAATGACCTATTTCTTTCCTTTCTTTATGCATTTCTGGTATTGCTGAATAATTTTCAATGTAACAAAAAAACAAAAATGAAATTGCTTCTCACAGCAGAGCAGAGATGAGAAGAAATACTGGAATTAAAAAGAACCCGATTCATACCATTATTAATTACGAAGAGAGATCATTGATCTCCTGAGCCAAAAACCGTCCTCGCGTTCAGCTGGATGATCGGATGGGAAGACCTCTCTCTGTCTCTGCTTGCGATCCTCGTAGGTGAACGAAGGTTTGTCACGGGAGATCTTGAAGATGACTGCAAGCCATTTGGTGAACGAAGGCGAGTCACGGAAGATCTTGAAGACGAAGATGACTGCGAGCCATTTGGTGAACAAGGCTCTTCTCCGGAACTTGCTTTCGAGATTGTAGCCGAAACCTGCTCTATTCTAGCGGATTCAAAAATTGGCAGTACGGGCTCGCCGCTGGTTCTGCAGATTAAATTCTTCCCCGGAACTCCACATTCTGCACCCTCGGCGGTTCTTGTCCTGTAAACGGAGGACGCTCAGGCAGCTCCAACTCCACATTCGGCACCGTCGGCAAATCTAATGAGGACGATAACGAGCCAGCCCTTCTCATGAAGATGTTTGCTCAATCTAATTGCCTCCAATCCAATCCTCCTCTATCACACACAGACATGACCGACTCAGACCACACACAGACTCAGACCGAATTAGATGACTCAGACCACACACAGACAGACCACTCGACTCATGACCGAATCAGACGACTCAGACCATACACAGACTCCAAGCAAGCACACATGCATACCAGTCCAGACGATACATAGAGGAGGAGGAAATGTAGAAACATGATTACGATTTGATATATATAGGTATTCAACTATCTCTTTCAACGGCTATATAGTTTCGCGCCTCTACCTCCCTCTCTCGAACCATCCGTCCATTAGAGTTGATGCTTTTTTTAGTTTCAATTCTTGTTTTTTTCAAGTTTTCATTGATGCTTTTTGTTTTTTCGATGCCTTTTAAAAGTTTCAATTCTTGTTTTTTCAAATTTCCATTGATGTTTTTTGGTCCGTTGCTCCGTTTTCTATACACGTGTTTTAGTCAATTCATGCGGAAATCCCAAACACATATTTTGTTTTTTTAAGTCCATTCATGTTTTTTCCCAAGAAAATCCCAGACTTATATTTTAGTTTTTTTCGAGTTTCCGTTCATGCTTTTTGGTCCGTTTTCTATACACGCGTTATGCTTTTTCCAGGGAAATCCCAAACGCATATTTTGCCAAAAGTAAGAGGGTTCAATTCATGTTTTATCTTGTTCCTATTTATTCTTTTTCCTTCATTATATTTTATAATGCAACGTTGATTTAAACTTTTATCATATTATGGGTGTTTGATGTAGGGTATGTTGAGGCTCAAGAGTTTAATAGAGAGGAGGGTGTGTTGAGGCTCAAGAGTTCAATAAAGAGGCTGGGTTAAATTCTGTTTTAATTTAAATAATAGTTACAAGAAATCTATTGAATACTAAGTTACTAAGTTTGCTTTTCATTTTAAACTGAAGTATCATGAATGCAGGTAGAGTCTTGACAAGTTTGTAAAACAATTTATAGTATATATGGTTGACAATTTATTGTATATATGGTTGTTCAGATCATCTTTAGATTCTTGAGCATTTTTTTTTGTATGAAAACATAATCATTATTGGTTGCTGAGAGTCCCATTTCCATTTTAAGAGCGCAGGTATGATATAAAACTGGCTTTGATGATTGACATGTATTACATGGAGTGCATACAGAAAAGTTTTATATGAAGTATATGTGCATAACTTGATATATAGTGGAAGACACAATCTCACATGTATTTGTTTTTGAATGTTAGTATTTGTGAATTATTGAGAAAAAAATCATGTTTGTGAAGGTAAATAAATCAGAGTATTAACAAAAATGTTAAGCAAGTAAAGAGTAGGATGTTCACAACATCAAAGCCTTATTGTATAGTTGGTGATTGGGATTTTTTGAAGTTATTCAAGGAAAAAATGTAAGAGAAAACTAAAGTTAGAGCTGCTCCATGAAGGTGCTCTATGGGAAATTGAGTCATACTTATGAAGACAAATAAATTAGAGTATTAACAAAGAGATTGAACAAATAAAGAGTAGGAGGTTCACAACAAGAAATGCCTATTGTGGTTCAATAATTGGTGATTTTTCAAAAGTAATTTAGAAAAAAGAAAAAAGAAAAAAGAGAAAACTCAACTCTTACTCATGAAGCTGCTCTAGGGGAAATTAAAGAAATAATAAAGTTGACGAAAGATTACAAGAAGACTAAGAAAAAAAAAGGCATAGACTTTGTTAAAGGCTTAGAAAATGCAAACTAAGGGTAGAATTTGAAAGGCCTAATGCCCATAGCCCCCAAGCTTGGCTGCAGAGGTAGCAAATAATGAAGAGGCCATTCTAGTTTCTATTTTTAGTATATCTTTCTAGAAGTTGTGGAAAAATAAATTTTATTATAAAAATGATTATTATTTAAATGATGTGATACTCTATTAGACCATTTCTTTTAATTTAATTTTTTTTTTTTTTAAAAGTTTTATGCTAAATTTAAATTTTATAGGCAATGGGAGTTGTCTTAACACTCGTAATAATTGACATATTTCCCTCACTTCTGCTCACATCTAATCACAACTACATATTTATCTTGTTACAAATTCTTACGAGCAAAGAAGTTCCATGCAGTAAATGTACTTGGAATAGAAGTTGAAGGAAGTTAGTGATGATATAGCACGTGTTTCCTATATGCTGGATTAAAAATAAGGTGGATCCCAAGTAGTTTGATCATGCCCCATACCTAATATCTTTAAAACAATTAATATTTATCATCTTTTGAAAAGTCAACAACAATTTTTCACTTGATGAGAATTTTAATATTGATTTTAACAGTGCCATTGGATACATGCCTCCTTTTGAAGAAGGGGATGCGGCCATGTACAATGAGTAGTTACCATGCGAGGAGTTGTTCAAGAAGTTGTGAAATGACTTATGCATGTTGAGAAACTTTTTTTCTTCATAATTTTTTTTATTGATTGACGGATGTACATTGGTAGCTAGCTACCTCAACTTTTGATAATTTCATCCCACCATTTTAATCTAACTATAGAATTCATATTGTGTTTTGGAGCTTCATACTATATTCTCAAAGGCCCAATTTGTTCATTTGTACCTGCACTTACTAGCAACTAGATACTAAAAGTAACTTGAAATTACAACTTTTTAAAATGGAAAGCTCCTAGCTAAAAGGCTAAAATCCAAGATAGCTACTTCTATTATTTCAAAGAGTTCTTACAAATTTTACTTTCACCTCTTGATGATTATGTTTCACCTTTTTCCAAACATGTTTTCTTTCCTATTGACTATACAATGCTTTGTTTAAGACATGTTTCATCATTCAAAATCATTTTCCATATGCAGTTTGATTCTATATTGCTCATTTGGAAGACAACAACAAATATATCCGTGACAACTCTTTCCAAAGGATAGTCYAAGGGCCAAGATTCTTGCCAATGTGATACATTAGGAAACTATATATGTCTATTTAGGTGCAAATTCTTCTAAGGACATCCAATAAAAAAATAYATCTATTAGTTTAATGATATATAAATTTGATTYGAATTATGTGGATAAYCTCTTATTCTATGTGATTGAGTGCTTATTCAACTCTAATTAAGAGCTCAATGAGGGGTAGATATATCTTTAGAAAAAKAAGGGATAACTTTATGAAAACTCTCYAATATTAGTGATATAAGTGGTTGGAAAATATTAAAAATCTATAGTTCGAAGGTAATTTTTCTAAAAAAACCTATCCTACTATATGTTGTTGGAGATTTTGGGTGGCTATATTTCTTAACATTTTATATATAAATATTTTTTGTTAAGAAATAGTGAATTTTGGAATTTGAACCACTATAAGCATCCCTAGTTTGGTGGTAACTTTCATAAAATTCTATAATATATGCCCATATATCGAGTTACAAAGTTTACAAGGAAAGTAGATATAAAATATGGAGAAACATCATTGTTCTCAACAACTTCATAGAACCTTATTCCTAGTATAGCCATGAGTAGTTAGAGGATACTCCACCCAAAAATATGTGAAGATAAACAAAATCTTCATGCAGTCACTTTGAGGAAACAACTAAATATAGACAATGATAGATTTGTTAAATTACTCATTAGTTCCTTTGTTGGACTCCTTTGAAGTCAATTTTCAATTGATATTCCTCCTTGAATCCCTTCTAAATCTGAAATATATTGCTTGTTGTGGCTTCAATTCAACACACCTTATAATGCTTGAATTTGGGAAAGTCAAAAGGCATCCTTTGAACTCCCATTTTCAAATACACAAATTCAAACATGAATATAATAATGGACTTGTTGTTTTTAGTTTTAATTTTTTTTTATCTTCTTTATAATGATATTTTTTGTGTCTTCTGTAATAAAAGAGCACAAACTAAAATATATGAATGAAGAATTAAATACCAATAGATTTCATATACCTACTCTTGAGACCAAATAAGGAGGAAGCTCCCCTCGGGAAGTCCCAATTCCCCAAAGAATAGGTTCAAAATTCCAAGTAGAGGAGCCATGAAGCTCTTAGAATCAACAAACAAGGAAAACAATGGGGAGCTAGACTTTGAACAAGATTTATAAATCCATGATGGGGTTCTATGTAGATTATGTGAGCATGTTATCCAGAACCTTTAGATAAAATTAAATTCACAATAATACCTCGACAGAAATAATCGATGCGACAAATTCCAGAGAAAAATAGAAAGCATAGGTGCAAAGTTTAAAATTGTAACAATTATTTTGACAAAAAATTGATATCTACTACGATAGCTCTCAATTATTCAACAAATTCTTTTGTTGATATTGTCGATGTGATGCTTATTTAGGTTGCCTTGCCATTTTCATTGTTCCATGAAAATTCTTGTTTATTTTTTATTGCTCACTGTTTTTGAAACCATACTTGACAAACTCTAAAAGACTTTGAGATTTATTACCACATTAGATTTAAACTCAACTAAAATTAGTATTTATATGTGATTTTTCAAATCAGTTGATAGGATATTTAGATAATTTCCAAGCCTAGGTTATGAATCATTTTTCCAAAAATAATTAATTTGGTAAAGTCTCACACCAAAATCTTTGCCAATTTAGACACTGGGCTTGAGGTGACAACATCCTACATAACTTTAATGTTAACATTTCCATCAATTTTATTATGATGTCTTGTGGCTTCTCTCTGGATTGTGGTTCTTATCTATGTGATACGTATAATAAAAAAACTATCATTGTAGCTACATATCCCTATGGTGGAATTTTATTTCACATTAATGAAAAAGGAAGAAGTATCCTATTAACATCCCCACTTAAACCAATTCATCTATCAAATATGTGTTAAGTCCTTTTGATGATAGAGGGAAACCAACTCTGAGAGGTCAAACACCCTCCCTCACACACACAAATGATTTTATACTCACCAATGGGGTTTGAACCTATATTGTTTGCATGGCAGAGCCCTATTCCATCCACTTAGACACTTCCTCAAAATTTCTCTAAATTATATAGCAATGAATCCTAATTAAAATTATCCCTAAATCCCCTTCTAAAGCATTATATTTGATTTTGAAATGAATGGAAAAAAGACAAATATATTTACACTTTTATTGTTACTTATTATTTAATCTCAATTATGAGCTTTTTTTTAGTATAGGTGTAGAAGGTTCTGTGCAATTCTAATGCTTCCTTAGGTACTTGCCCATGTTTCCAGATGGCTCTTTCAGTAAATATTCAAAATGTTAGGATGATAACCATTGATTTTTTAAAAGATGTGCAAATGCAAGCAATTGGGATGCCTACTACATGCTTGGTATGGTAGAATTGATGAAACATTAAGAGGTTTATTGAATTTTTGGACATTTACTATTTATTAGTAGATAGATTATTATTGGTTTTGTCGCAAGGAGTGTTGATATGTACGTATCTAGGCATAAATAGAGACATAGTTTCTAGTTTCTATCATCTAAGATTTGATGCTCTCATTGATTTCTCTTGATATCTCTATTTTTTTTTGCATTGTATGCTTGGATCAAGAACATAACTTTCCATGTGTTTGTCATTTTAGTAGCATTGATCTGCAGGACTATGGGATTCTTGTCCTTCATGTTCTTATTTCTTAGTACACATTTTTGACTTATACTTTGGCTACTTTTGTTAAGAGTGGTCCCGTGTTCTATCACAGCCATAGGGATTCAACATAATAAAATGTAGTCATAGGCACCTTTGATCCTAGTAACCGCGCTAATTAGTGCCATTCTAATACTACTTGCATCATTACAAGAGAACATTCTTTGTTCTGTCTCATGTACACTACACTACACATGAATAGAATAGTTGTTGAATCACAAATGGAGTAACCTCCCCTATGCCTACTTTCAAATGTTGTGAACAGTCCAAGAAAGGCCCACAAATTACAAGGAAACAAGACGACTAATAAGCACATATAGAATGCACTTTTCCAAAGAGATTAATAGTTTCAAGCTTATAGGCTTCCTTTATACTTATATTCAAAGTGTTTCATCATTTGATTTTTTTAAATCTACCTAAAAAACTAATTGATTTTCCACAACAAATTAGCAGAGTCTTAAGATAGTCTTTTGGTGCAAGCATCAACTTACTTTGTTTTAGTCGACCTAATTAACAACATCGGGAACAATATTGGAACATAATAACCTACAAAAGACACAATAGAAAAAAAATAATCATACATGTACAATTTTCTCCCCTTGCAAATAATATTAAAAAATAAAACACTACTACATATGGTGTTGAAATCCAACGATGGAGTTCGAATGTTATAGAGAAAATCAACCTTACTGTCGGACATCACTCACTAATTTTCAAAATTTCGTTATATTTTTTCCTTGTTTCTCAGACGCTTATCGAAATTATGATGCAGTCCTTTATTTGTCGTAATTCCGACTCATATTCGACGATTTGCAATAAAACAATCTTTTTCGCAACCCACTGTATTGGCTAAACCACCTATATTTGAGAAAGACCGCCGATGCTGGCACACTTACATCACCATCATGATCCACTATTTCCCTGTGGACTAGCACCTTGGCACCTACGTGGAAAATCCATGTTAGCAAATTATTCTTCTCATGGGTGCATTCGACACCTTGGGCCTTTATTATGCTAGTTAGGGGGGTTAAAAATATCCATCGCAAGATTATTATACCCGCATTGTCTCAAGATGTCAATTATGCAAAATAGTGGGGGATAAGAATATCCAACTTATTATGCCCATGTTGTCTCGAGATGTCAATTAAACATGAGTGGACGATAAATATTGAAAAGTACAAGGATTAATATTGGATGAACATAGTGAAGATTAAAAGTTTGCATGGTGTGGGCAGGTTGGATAGTATCTGACTTAGATCAATTGTGCCACCATATAGGTTATGAGATAATTTGAAGTTGGATATTAGTTAATGTGACCAGTGAATTCCTATATTGATGGCCACTCCTAACCGATACTTCCATGTCCCAGATTTACCCCTTTGTATAATGAAGGGACACTAGTCCATGACATTATAAGTAGTCCGTTGAGTGGTTAAGTCAATATAATTTGAGTTCCCCAATAGTTTTTTAGGACACTTAATCCATTTATGCATTCAGAAATGAAAGTCAAACAACATAAAATTGTGATTTCACCCAGATTTAGATGACCATATTTCAGTGAAAAATGCCAATTAAATGTAGAATGTTTAGACTATGCCACTATGGGGGAAAATTGGGAAGGATTCAGGTGGCTGACTCAGAGGTCACAATACTACACCTGTATGTGGATGGTGCCACCATTCAAGAATAATCATGCCGCATCAATGTCGAAAAACTAGGATGCCCCAAACATAGAAAGGGGGATTCTCCAACAGAAGTGAGAGGACCAAATGAAAATGAGCACATCTTGAGGGGAGCAATCGATGATGCCAAAAATTCCAAGGGAATGTGATAGTACAAGGATATGGGAGACAAAATAGTTCACTAGAAGTAACATGTCCATAATGGGCGGTAAAAATGGATGTTAAAAGTGTTTGACCGAGGTATAGGATACCATGGAAGTTGCTTCGCAAAATGACCATAACTCATGGTAAACATACACCTGGTTGTATCAATATTCCTATCCATCCCCATCATAATCCTCTTCCTAAAGGTTGTCTCCAATACTTAATCAACCATTAACCATCACTTCCACTTCTTTGTTCTTGCCTATTGGTGTACCGTCCATATCCATATTGCACTCTGTATATTCCATTAGACCCTTCAATGTACTACCAAGTTTGGAGCCAACTCACACTGTAAGATTCTTCAGTACCACCCCATAATGTGAAGCTAGTGACTGGATAAAACACCCTTTCGAGTATTGATTACGATGGACGACTGAATGAAACAAGGTGGAGTGTGCATCAAGTACTAATCATCGCCTTAGAACTATAACAGCTGGTTCAAGCACATGTGAATACATGTAAAGATAGTTATGATCGACTTATGTAAGCTACCTATGTTTCAAGGTGGTACCCATGGGGAACATAACTTATTATGTTGTAAGTAGAGAGATAGAAAAGGAGAAGCTTGTTAGATATTCCTCAGGAGGAATCTTGGAGAGAAGAAAGTTGTATAAATTGTATTACAATTTGATCAATTTTGTAATGGATATTGTTGGCACAACGATAGACCTAGGGTTCAAATCTAAAAGTGCACCAACAAACCCTAACTAGTGGCCCTTTCAGCAACACCTGCGAAGCAGATGAAGTCTCGCCCGAAGTAGTAATATGGGGATTGCAGGACACAAGTGTCTACAACTAGAGGAAGTGGAAGATGATTACAGAATAACAACGCAAGATAACCTAGAGATTCTTAACCTTATTATGTTTAGCTTTGCAAAGTTAGTTATATCTCATTATCTTCAATAGGAACAATAACAATGCATAACAGTATAACAGATAGAAAATAACACAACATTAACCACAAGAACAACAAGATGTACGTGGTTCACCCTCTCCCTAGGGCTATGTCCATAGAATTGTGTATGTTGATATAATAGGTAAAAATACACAGTTTTATCTACGCGCTTAGCTGCAGATCCTTCTCTCTCTTCCTCTTTATTTCCCCTCCCTGTGCACCCAGCTGTAGGGTCGATCTTCGCACCTAGCTGAAGATCCAGAATACAAGATTTCTCTACCACAAATTACTTCTCTCTCGATATTGATATTACCAACAACAAAAACCCTCTCAACTCTTCTAGACCTCTATTTATACATTCCATGACTCTTAGAAAACCCTAGACTGAAGTCTAGGTGTCAAAAACCTAGGTACAAAAACCCTAGGTCCACCTAACTCACCTTTTCAGGACTTCACCAATCTATCCTTCCTTCTTCTCCACGAGGTGCTCCAAAGCACCTATTAGTGTCTTCTTCTGCTTGCTGACATTTCCATGATTCATCTTCCTTACTCCTTTGTCTTCCTAGATCTTCTCTTTCAATGACTTTCTTTCCCTTACTTCGCTCCTTCTTTTATGCTTCTTTAACCACTTTGACCCTTCCTCTATTTGTGTGCCTTCCACTCACTTCCTACTTTTTATTCCTTCTTCTTTAATCTTTTATTTATTCCTTGATACATGAACCAGGGCCAACAGGCCCCCAACACTCACATGTGACTCATCCCGAGTCACTGCAGGGTTGAACCTCCTGTATTACTTTGACTACAGACTACGCATAGTATCCTGTGCTTTCTACTCTATCCCTCCTTATCTTGTGCATACTGTATTTTTTGTGTCTAGTACCTAGTTTCAACTGCACCTGTTACCTAGACCCTTCTTCCTTTTCTTTTATTGAGAGATGCGCGACAACTGGTTGTCACAATATAGCTTCAACTGTCTCACATTTACTAAACCATCCTTCCATTCTCCATTAAGAGTATTCAACTGCGTAGCTCCACCTTCTGTAACATAGAAAACCTTGAATGGCCCAAGCCAATGTGTCTTGAACTTCCCTGGATGCTTCATGAACTTGTTGTTGTACAAAAGTACCAAATATCCTTGTTTAAATGCTTTCTTATTGATATGTCTATCGTGGTTTAAGCCTTTTCTCGTTCTTTTTGTACTTGCTAATGAAATCCTGCAAGGAACCTGTCTTCCTCCAGTTCCATTAACTGTGCGAGCCTGTCTTGAACAACGTTGGTATCATCCATACCTGTAAATGCTACAATTCGTAAACTAGGAACCACATAGTCCATAGGTACCACTGCTTCCAAGCCATATAGTAACTTAAAGGGAGTCTACGTGGTTAGATTTTTGCAAGTGGTTCTATAAGCCCATAGCACTACTGGAATTCTCATATCCCAATCATCTTTGTTGATACTGCAAATCTTAGTTAGCATTATCTCCAAGATCTTATTGAAATATTTGACTGTACCATTCACCTGTGGGTGGTATGGAGTGCTCTTATGATGGTGAACTTCAAATTCCTGAGTCAAGGTTTCAATAGTTTTTTTGATGAAGTGTATGCCTTAATCACTCATAAGGATCTTCGGGCATCCAAATCCGGTTATGATATCCTCAAAGATGAATCACACAAATCTAGATGCACTATAGTCCTTAAATGCTCTTGATTTTGCACATATGGTCAAATACTCTGTAGCAGTGATGATGTATCGAGCTTATGTGCACTTTCCTACTGGGTTGATCGGTCCCACAAAGTCAATAGCTCATTTCTCAAATGCTTGTAAGGTTAACTAAGGTGCTAAAGGCATCTCATCCCTTCTAGAAGGCTTCCATATACTTTGGCATACATCGCAGGCTCTATAGTATTCCTCAGCATCCTTGTGTAAAGTAGGCCACCAGAGGCCAGCCCTGAGAACCTTCTGCGTTGTTGATTTTCTTGCATAATGGCCTCCTGTGATACCTTCATGTGCTTCTACGAGGATCAATGGTCTTTCAGACTCCATAACACATCTTCTTAAGATCTCATCTAGTCCCGTCTTATATAATTGTTCAGCTGTAAGTTGAAAATTTGCAGTGCGAACTACCAATTGTTTCTTCTAAATAACTGTATACTCGAGAGGTGCCATTCTCATGGACAGGAACTAGACTATTTTGGGGAAGTGATCAATGACTTTTCTGATGGCAAACAATTGTGCATCTTGTAGGGTATCATCTAGGCTAGTAGGTTCCTCGCCATGTTCTAACCTAGATAAATGATCAGGTCCTTTATTCATTCTTCCTGGCTTGACCACAATCTCAAAGTCATACTCCTGAAATAATAGTAGCCATTTGCATATTCTTCCCCCCAACATTGGCTTGTTGACTAACTAATTTAATGCATAATGATCAATGAACATCCTAAAATGTCCTCCCAGCAAGTAGTGTCTAAACTTCCGTAGTGCATATACCATAACTAAGCCTTCTCTTTCAGTGGCAGTATAATTCCTTTCACATGTAGAAATATTCCTGCTAGCAAAGGCTATAGGGTGGTCAATATCTCTTGTGCTTGGCTGTGCCAAGAATTCTCCTAATGCAATGGATGAAGCATCGACATGAACATTGAACTCCTTACTCTAATCTGGAAACACCAAGATAGGCACAGTGACCATTTTCTACTTTAGTGTGTCAAAGCTCTGTTGGCATTCTTCTATCCATTGAAACTTACTATCGTTCTTTAATAGCTTCTCCATAGGTGTTGTTATCTGTGTGTAACCTTTAATGAAATTTCTATAATATCCAATGTGTCCCAATGTAGTGCGCAACCACCTTGCTGAAGTAGGAGGTGGTAGATCAACAATGATAGTAATCTTGGAAGGATCTACCAACAACCCCTTTTTGCACATAATGTGTCCTAACAACACTCCAAAAGGTGAAAATAAAATACACTTCTTCAAGTTCAAGGAAATCTGACATTTCCTACACTTATCTAACATTAATCTTAGACATTCAATATGATATTTCAGTCGGCTAAAAACGGTCCAATCATCAAAGTATGCTTCCAAAAAATTGTATAAAAAGTCCTTAAATGCTTCGACCACCACCCTGGAAAAGATGGTTGGTGCATTCTTCAAACCAAAAGGAATCACAATGTACTAAAAACAACCCCATTATGTTGCCAATGTAGTCTTATGTCTGTCTTCCTTAGCAATTTTGATCTGGTGATAGCCTAAAAATCCAGCTGTGAATAAGTAAACTTCCTATCCTCCTACATTATCTAGAACTTCATCAGTAAAAGGTGTAGGGAATGGGTCATGTAAACATGCATCGTTCAACTTCCTTAGATATACACATATTCTGCTTTCTCTCGACTTCTTATCCTGGACCACCATAGGGTTGATCCATTCAGATTCTTCAACTAGTTCTATGATTCATGCTTCCAACATTCTATCTAATTCAATCTTAAATTTCTTCTTGTACTTGGGATTCAGTCTGTAAGGTCTCTGCTTGATAGGTCTTGCATCTGCTTTCAAAGGGATCTTCATTTCTCCCATGGGTCCTTTAATTCCCTTCATGTCTGTGAACTTTGTTGGAAACAAGTCCCGATACTCATGAAATAGTTATGCAATCTTACTAATAGTAGCATCATCCCAATAGTCTCCAACATTTTCCAACTTAGGTACTTGCTCTGTTCCAATGTTAACTTTCTTAATTTTAATAGGCTATCCTACAAAAGGTAATTCAACCCTTGGCCCTTCTATATATCTTTTCCCTTCAGTTTCTGAAATGTTCACATTCTGAGGATCATCATCTTCATGAGCATTAATATTATAACAACCCTGTAACCACTGAAGAGGCGCAGTCCATTCATCTTATTCTTGTTCGAAAGGGTGGTTAGATACTTCCTCAAAGACCTTCCGTATTATAATTTGTAAAGCCTGATTTACTGTGGGGTACTGAGTTTCAAATAGGAACGTAGCTATAAATTTCTGGGTCATACCATACCAATCTGTAGTGGCTAAGCATAGTTTTTCTTGAATATACCAGTTGATAGGCATAGTATCTAAGGTGTTAATGAACTTATGTACCCACTGTTCTATGGGAATGCTACTCCAGGCTTCCTCATAACTTCACACATGGTCCTTAGGACAACTCTTACCTATGTACCAAAATTCACAACCTTCATCCTGGTCTAAAAAGCGCATTGTCAATAAGGTGCAACATTGTTCCCACTCCATGATGTTCTTCTTATGTGTTCCCCACCATCTAGCTGGTGTTTATTTTAATGCTTCATCTAGTGCCAACATCCTCTGTTGTACTGGCACAATTCTCTCTAATTCAGCTAGAGATGTCTCTAAATGATTCAAGCCATCAAATGTAGGAAGATTACTTACTTTTGTGCCAATCCAGTGAACCGCCTTGGTCAATCTGGCACACCTCCGCGTAGAGACTTCATACATTATGTTTTTCCAATTCTCCAATGCTTCTTCTGAATCTGATGAGCATGCACTTTCGCTTCACCAACTTAGATTTCCATCTACTGTAGGGTTAATATAATTCTACTGTCTTGCTGTCAGTTTATAGATGTTCTCTAATTCGTAGGCACATCATTCTTCTCTTATAGGTTTTGTGTATATGCGACCTTCATCAGGATTGAGAGGTGCAATGACCTTAAGGCCATTACCCTCGAATGTCATTCTTCTCTTTTTTAGGTCAACAACAATCAGATTCTTGAAATCCCAATCAATTCCTAACAACGCGGGATAGGGATAGCTATCATAAACAATCTCGATCACTTTGAAATCTGCAAATGTCCTCACTCCATCGATGTCCATATGGACATGTTCTAGTCTTCCAAAGGGGCTTATCGCCTACTGGTTAGCCATCCTGAGCCTAATAGGAGAGTAAATCAATTTAGGTTTTCCCATCAGTGCCCAAATCTGCTTCGTCATAACAATTACTTTTGATCCCAGGTTGAGGACCACATAGTCCATGTCATAGTCTCCAATGTGAGCACTAAGGTGCAGTTCCTTTCTTGTCCTCCTTTTCCTAGATACTTGATTCATAACTCTACTCAATAGAGTATCTATTCTTCCAATTTCATACTGTCTTATCAAGTTTTGTAGTTCCTACACAACTATTTCATCTTTAATCAAATTGATACAAGTATGTAAGAAATCTATAAGCTTGCTTACCTCTTTTCCTTGCCTAAATGGGACAGACTGATCAAATGTTGAAGGCATTTCACATTCCTTTACTTTTGGTTGTGCCCTAGACGAAGAAGCTTGTTCTCCTCCAAATTCTCTCCTTGTTTCTTCAAAAGTATTATTTTCTCTCCTTGGATCAAACAATGGTACCTTCTCTGAATCTCTTTTGATCCTCGATCCATCTGTATTCTTTCCTGGAGTCACCCTATCTTCTCCTATGACAATGCCTCCTCTAGTAATAACAATGACTCTATGTTATTCACTGCGAGGTTCAGTTGAAATTAGTTGGACTTGTTGGTTTCCTCCTCATCTTTCCTGAAGTTTGGCTAACAATATTGGACAATATTCAATGACATGATCAAATGAATTACAGTAGTTGCAAGTAGTACAAGGGTTTTGACAATCCCTTGCTAAATGACCTGACTAGGCGCAATTATAGAAAATAATCTGACCTTGACCTCGACCCAGAGCTCCTCCTCATCCTCTTCCTTTGAAACTGCCACGAGGATTGAAGTTTCCTCTTCCTGGGGAGTTGAACTACATAACATTCCCTTCTTGTTGTAATTCTCCTTGAATTCTATATGTATCCCTTGATCTTTCATGCATGAGATCATAAGCCCTACAATCATTCTCATCATTCCCCACAAATTTGTAAAATGTACAATAAAGGCTGGTCGGTGTTTGGACATATTTATGCATATAATAACATTCACCAGGGTGATTTCTAGTTCTACATACCTCGCACCATGGTAAAGTGGCCTGCTTCAAAGGGTTAGGGGCTCCAAAGATGAATTATTCATTAAATAAGGGACAATGTTCTTTGTCATGGCCCTCTCATTTTCATCGGATACACCAGATGTCTTCTCTTTTATCTTTCCCTTTATCTTTATTCATGTCTTCGACCTATAAAGATAAACTAGTTAATTGATTCAAAATCTAACTCATACCTGGACTAGATTCTCCTATAGGGGTTGCTTCTAGTTTCATAGCAATCTCTAATGCTTCAGCTTGCGAAGCGACTTTCTGTTGCATCAAAGGAAATCTAATATGTGGTAGGAGAGTAGTGATGAACCAATCCTTATGTTGTTCATCTGAGATCTGAAAACTTAAGTGGCATGTTAGGGTCTTAAACCTCTGATCAAATTCCCAAATAGGTTCAGTCACCTTCTTCTTGATTTCCTTCAACTCCGTAATGAATTGTGACTCTGACTTAGGCTTCTTGAACTCTGCACTCAACACAGTCTTAATGTCATTCAATGGATTAGGTTGTACATATCCCGAAACAAGATTCATATACCAACTCAATGAGTGATCCCTCATGGTAGTACTAAACTAAGCTCTCTTAACATCTTCATCGATGACTTGCTTAATGCTCCACACAACCTCGTATAAGAACCAGTGTTGGTTGGGATCCTCGGATCCATCTCCTCTAAAAATAGTTAACCTCATTTCATCTGCCATTGATTTCCCTTGGTTTCTTGACTGAGTATGTACTAAAATGCTTGTGATAGTGCTCTGAGCACTCTGATTACTCTGGTTACTCTGATTACTTACTGCTGCTAAAAAAACTGGAGGAGTAAAAATACTTACTTCGACAATGGGCGCAATCCCTGAAGATTCTGGTTCTTCTCGGTGAAGTTCTTCAGTCTCTACTTCCTTTGCCCTTGCGAACTATGAATACTCATCGTCTTATCTCCCTTCTTCTTCCCCACTGTATAAATCTTTGTCTTGTGCCAATGGTACGTAACTCTGCTTAAACAAGTTCGCAAGAGGAACCTTTCTGAATGATCTCCCACTACTTGTGTGTCCAACCTCTACATCATTGTCGTTGTCTGAATTCTTGAACATTAGCTTTAAAATACAACTCTTTACTGTACCTTCAAGATATTCTTCTCATGCAACATCTTATTATTTAGCTTCAAAAAGTGTAGAAACTTTCCTCTAGGTCCCTTAAGTAAATACCTCTCTGCTTGACTATATGACTCTACTCTGTCGATAGAAAACTCGATAACGTATCCTCCAATAGTGCTATCAAACCAGAGATCCACTTCTATTGACACAATGCTATCAACTCTCTTGAATTTCTTAATCAGCGTCGATGTCCAAACCACAGGTGGTCTAGATCTGATCTCAAATTGAGTATCTGCTAATTTGGGTAACCACTCATACAACTCTTTATGAACTCCTGCAAATAAAATATCATGTACATCAGTAAATATGTACCTTCCTAACCAATCTTTTGTGCTAATGCTAGGGTTATTGTTCTAAGCTTCGGCGATGTCCCTTTCTTTTTCTTCTATCCACTTCTGAATCTTTGTCTTCAATGGAAACCACCTTGACATTCCCTCAAGAAGATCCCTGTCCCGAAAACATAACCATTTGTTGGCACAGGGGAAGACCCAGGGTTCAACCCTAACAGTGCACCAACAAACCCTAACTACTGGCCCCTTCAGAAAGACCTGCGAAGTAGATGATGTCTCACCCGAAGTAGCAATACGGGGGTTGCAGGACACATGTGTCTACAACCAAAGGAAGTGCAAGATGATTCCAGAGTAACAACACAAGATTCTTAACCTTATTATGTCTACCTTCATGAAGTTAGTTATATCTCATTATCTTCAATCGAAACAATAATAATGCATAAAAATCTAATAGATAGAAAATAGCACAACATTAACCACAAGAACACAAATATTTACGTGGTTCACCCTCTCCCTAGGGCTACATCCACATAAATGTGTTTATTGATATAATAGGTAAAATTACATAGTTCTATCTTCTCACTTAGCTGCACATCCTTCTCTCTCTTCCTCTTTATTTCCCCTCCCTGTGCACCCAGCTGTAGGGTTGATCTTCGCACCTAGATGAAGATCCAGAATACAAGATTGATCTACCACAAAGTACTTCTATCTCTCAATATTTATATTACCAACAACAACAACCCTCTGAACTCTTTTGGACCTCTATTTATACATTCCATGACTCTTAGACAACCCTAGACTGAAGTCTAGGTGTCAAAACCCTAGGTACCAAAACCCTAGGTCCACCTAACCCGCATTTTCAGGACTTCGCCAATTTTTCCTTCCTTATTCTCCATGAGGTGTTCCAAAGCACCTATTAGTGTCTTCTCCTGCTTGTTGACCTATCCACGATTCATCTTCCTTGTTTCTTTGTCTTCCTAGATATTCTTTTTCAATGACTTGCTTTCTCTTACTTTGCTCCTTCTTTTATGCTTCTTTAATCACTTCGACCCTTCCTTGATTTGTGTGCCTTCCACTCACTTCCTACTTTGTCTTTCCTCTTCTTTAATCTTTTCTTTATTCCTTGATACACGACCCAGGGCCAACATAGACTATAACTATGATGTCTGTCATGTAAAGATCCTTCTATTATGAGGAATTAATGGAAGATCAGTAATGTTTTGACTCATACTTGTCTTATATGTGATTCTTGTTTTCATGTTTAGTTTATTTGCAATATTTAAGTGATCTTTAATGCATCTTTATAATAATGCCTGAATCTACCTACTTGAAATTATATTTCAAGTTTTTTTTTTTTTTTTTCGAGACAAAAATCATTGTATTGATATTTCTAGTGGAAATGAATACACATTGATGATATCCCTTTGAATTTTAACATTAGAAACCGTTTCCTTTATAGAGTGCCTCTATTAGATAAGACTCTAGACTATTCTTATGACTTTGACTAGACTTACAATCATCCTTATACAGGTCACTCTTTAAATAAATAGTTCGACAATATCATACTAATGCTAAGAAAAAACCATGAGATAAACTCTCTCTAACTTTACATAAAGAAAAATTAAAACACGACAAAAAATCCATTCATCAAAAAAGTTGTAAGAGTATCAAGTCTGTAGGATTATGGTCCTTAATCTTATGAACAAGCAAAAAACCTTCCTCCAAAATGCGTGTTTCCTTTGATAACTAATCAACTTTTTGGTTGAATTCTCGGTAGACATGAGCAAAGGACACATCTTCAAAAAATGATTTATTTTCCATAATAGTATTGAAAATAGGCCCCAACTCCAAGTTAGAAATGAAACTTTTACCATTTTCCTAGTCCATCAAAAGTTTGGAGTCACCAAAGACCTATAGCCTCTTAACTTGTCTATCCACTGCAACCTTAAGTAGAATCTAGAGGGCATAGAGTTCTGCTCTATTGTTTGTGCCTAAACCTACCCCATACTTTAGTAAAATGTAGATTGCATTATCTAGATAAAGAATGGCACCAACTCCTGAAGTTCCCAAAGTACCCTGGCATGCTCCATCAAAAAAGTCCCAAGGCTTAGTGCGATCTATAATCAGTTCTTGAAGGCTTCTTGGAACAACATTCTTTGGTTGCTTCCTTCCTATTTACCATTAGACACTTTAATGTGATTTGCAAGTCTTCCTAACTGTGCCTCGTTATCTTCAAAAATCAACTTGTTTCTGGTTAACCATATGCCCCATAACACATACCCAAGTAGTGTTCTATGTGAGGAAACAAATTTATCATTCATCCATAATTCCATACATTCCTACAAATTTAATTTATCCCTAAAAATTTGTAATTTGAAACTATTGGAAATTTCCATCCATATAACTTAAATTGGTGAATTGGCAGTAAACGAATAAATTATATTACAAGTGACCAAATTATATTCAAAGTTTGCCTTGTAATTT
>ML794515.1:39785-59132 GCA_009831015.1 Picea engelmannii
GTAGCTCCAAAAATCGTTTTATAGGTTGTAAGATGGAGTTAGATATATTGTGAATTTACCTATGTCATCTAAATTTCAATTGACAAACGGGATATGTTTCTTTCATGCACCTAGATTTGGTATTTCATGTAAATTTGAAGGCAAAACTGCCTTAGAGTAAAATGCATGCCCTAGTCTCAATTTTGACCCAAATGGAGTGGTCCAACTTGCATAAGTTTAGTTTGTGATTTTACACTTGTCTATAAACTTATGTTGGCATTTTGTAGACATTAACCTACCTAGAGTGCATAAAGGCTAAAAATTGTCTTGTAAAACCAAAGGCCCAAATTGTTAAAGTTGGCTTAATGAAATTGCATGCCCAAAGTTGGCTAAGGCTCCATAATTTAGGATTTAAGTTGTAAATTGATGATTCCATTATTTATAACTTGTTTGTACAATTAGTAGTGCATTTACACTCCAAAAATGATGATTTATATGCACAAATATTTATGACATTTTGATGAATTAGAGGATGGTGGGTTACGAGAGAAACCAAGGTCAATTTTTCATTTTTAGTCATAAAATACTCTTTCGTGCAACATTAGGCATTAGATGCATAGTAAAACTCTCAAAATGCACAACCTCTTTGTAAAAAGTAACCCAATGTTGTATTATACCTTATATTTGAGTAGTGCAAGTTGTTGGGGGTGTGGTTTATCATAGTATACTTGTTCATGTTGTTTATTATGCAGTTGCAAGTTTAAAAAGGGTGGTTGTGCAAAAGAGGCAAAGTTTGCCTTGTAATTTGGAAGGTCTGAATAGTATTAAGTGACAAAATTAAAATGCACACACAAGCTTCCCTGTAACTCCAAAAATTGTTTTATAACTTGTAAGATGGAGTTATATAAATGAAAATTTTACCTGTGGATCTAAAATTCAAATGGAGAATATGAGAGGCCACTTTAATGCACGTAGATTTGGTATTTCATGTAAATTTGAAGGCTAAATTTCCTTATAATACAATGCACGTCCTAGTCTCAATTTTAACCCAAATGGAGTTGTTCAACTTGCAGAAGGTGTAGTTTTTTTATTTTACACCTGTCTATAAACTTAAATTGGCATTTTTCAGACAAAAAATTACCTAGTGTGCATAAAGGCTAAACATTTCCTTGTAAAACCTATAAATGTGTTGAACCTGAATATAATAGATCTAGCTAGAAAATACTACACACATTTGCAGAGAGAAATTGAGAAAGAAGAAGAAGGAGATAAAGAAAGGAATGATTCTCTTTAACCGTAATGACTAATGAATAATTTACACATGATATACTCTGTATAACTCAATGAATGTGCACTGGAGGAGAACCAATGCACCATAGTGGTGGTCTAGAATGATCTAGACACACACCAACAGTTACGGGAGTGAACTGCTACCTGTTCTAGTCTCTCAAGAAGTTACAGGAGTGAATTTCCACCTAGCTGAGTTAACTAGTCAACTAGTCTTCAATTAACTGACTGAAACAAAGTGTAGTGAGGAGTAAATCAAGGAATCAAGGGTAATGTGTCAGTCTGGTGATGATCGCAAGGAAAGTGTGCATTAGCATGGTGATGATCCCAATGTTGCATGGTGACGAAACCAATGCAACATCTAGACTCAACTCAACTAGTCAAACCGAAGTGTCAACTGAAAGAGACTATTCTCCAGGTGGAATATTTTCCCCTAAAATATAGGAGACTGGATAATGACTAATTATGACTAATAAACAAGGAAAAACCTTAGGAAAAATAAATCCTAGGTTTGTGTGAAGTAACGCCAACACCACCCTGAACATCACTATGGTGAAAATAAAGAATGGGTTCCAGCAACAAGGCCATGTTAGGTACCCCAAATGCAAAAGATGCACTGAAATAAAGTGAGGGAAGAGGGAAAAACTGATGGGAAATCCCCCTCCCCCCATCAAGGTACAATGTATGTAAAATAAGAACTACAGTTGCTAGGAAACTGTGTCCTTCACTCCAAGACGAATTCGCAGAGAATGGGACTTCTGCTCAGTGAAGGTCTTGGTGAAGATGTATGTCATATGTTCTGTTGAAGTACAAAATTGTAGGTTGATGATCCCCTCGTGTACTAAGTCTCGTATGTAGTGCATGTGGATCTCGATGTGCTTCGTCCGCTGCCTCTGAACTGGATCTCTGCAGAACTTCAGAGTGCTCTGGTTGTCACACCAGATGACGATCGGTCAGTGAAACTGAATGCCCAACTCAGTGAGAAAATGTTGTAGCCACATAGCCTTAATGGTTATGTTAACTACCTCTCTGTACTCTGGCTCGACTAAAGATAGAGAAATGGAAGATTTCTTGTTGCTCGACCAATAGATAGGCCTGGAACCAAGACAGACTGAGTAACCACACGTGGACTTGCGATCAGTTCTATCACCAGCCCAGTCAGAATCAGTAAACTGATGAGATCTAATGTAGAGTCTATTGCATAATGAATTCCAAAGGTGATGGTTCCTTGTATGTATCGAAGGATACACTTTGCAGCTTTCCAATGTAGCTCTTGTGACTCCTGGATGAACCTGGAAATTGCACCAACTGCATAGGAGAGGTCTGGTTTGGAGTGTGTGAGATACAAAAATCTCCCCACTATATTTTTGTACAGTGTGTTGTCAACCAGTGGAGTCTCCCCACCATCCTCAAGTTTGACTATTGATAAGAAAGGAGTCGAAGTAGACTTGCAATCTATCATGTGAAAACTCTCAAGGAGATCTCGTGCATACTTGGCCTGAGACAGTTTGATGCCTGATGCATCTTGACTGATCTTGATTCCAATGAAGAAGTGTAGCAGACCCATGTTCGTCATCAAAAACTTGTCATGTAGAATCCTCTTAACTACAACAATCTCTGAATTCAAGAAACCAGTGATCAACAAATCATCAACATATAAAACTAAGAGTAGAAGTGAATCAGTCGTCCTGAGCATGTAGACATTTGGATCTGATTCGCAACGTACAAAGTTCTGTGATAACATGTAGGAATCCATCTTGGCATACCATGCCCTCAGAGCCTGCTTGAGGCCATAAAGGGACTTCTTTAGTCGACAGATCAAATATGAGTCTTGCATAAATCCCTGGGGTTGATCCATATAGCTATCCTCATAGAGATCACCATGAAGAAATGCATTCTTCACAACCATCTGATGGACTTCCCATCCCTTGTCTACTACAATGGAAAGTGTCAATCGTATGGAATCCATCTTCGCTACTGGAGCAAAGGTCTCATCATAGTCAATACCATGCACCTGTTGAAAGCCTTTGGAAACAAACCTGGCTTTGTATCTACTAATCTATACATCTGTTGTGCTCTTGGTCTTGTAGACCCATATGCATCTAACAAGTGTCCTCCCAGAAGGAAGGGGAACCAGATCCCAAGTATGGTTCTCGATGAGGGAGTTGTACTCCTCTTGCATGGAAGATTCACAAAAGGGATTTCTAGCATCCTCACCATAAGACTGTGGATCTGAAGACTGGACTAAGAAAAGATTCCTGGAGGGAAATGGTTCAGTGGTAGTGAGTGAAACATGAGGCTCCTCGAAATCAGATCGATTCCTCCTAGTATTGGCTAGATCACCAACAAGATCCCCTTCATCCTGAAGAGTAGCTTGTGCCCACTTGGGCCTATGCTCTGGCTCTGCAACTATATATGGATGCTCTGAATCTACATTTGACTGTACTGACTCTGAATATGAATCATTTGAGTCCTCTGAATTAGAAATCTCATCTGAAGAAGAGTCGGAATGTGCATGCTCATCATATCGGACATGGAGAAGAATGAAGGTGTCTGCATGCAGTTGTTGAGGTACATGCGAGACACTTTCCTCGAATTGGACACTACGCTCAATGATGAGTCAGTCTGAGGAAAGATCAATAAGCCTATATCCCTTCACACCATCGGGGTATCCAACAAAAATACACTCAGTGTTCCATGGATCAAGTGCCTTCCTCTTTTTAGAGGGAATCCAGGCCCATGCACGTGAACTGAAAATGCCAAATTGGGTCACTTCTGGTTTGAGGCAGCTCCAAGCCTCATAGGGGGTCTTATCCTTGACATATCTATGGGGAGATATGTTTTGGATGTATGTTTCAAAATTAAGCTCTTCGGCCCATAGTCTCTCTGGTAGTGACTTTGAATGCAACATGCAATATGTAATCTCCTTTAGAGATTTTTTTTTCCGCTCAACAACTCCTTTTTGTTGCAGAGTATATGGAACTATGTGCTGCAAGTGAATCCCTAATTCATGGAAAAGATTATGGATCTCATGATTTATATATTCTCCCCCGTTATCAATTTGGAGGACTTTGATCTTCTTTCCAGATTGTGTCTCAACCAGGGCTTTGAAATCTTTGAGGTGTTGAAAGAACTCATATTTTTTCCTGAGAAAGTAAATCCATGTAAAACATGAGAAATCATCAACAAAAATGAGAAAAAATCTCGCTTTGTTGATAGATGGATGAAAAAAAAGGACCCATAAGGTCACTGTGGATTGGATCTAAAGGCGCAAAAGCTCTCTGAGACTTTCCTTTTTCGAATTTCTCTTGAGGGTGTTTTCCGAGAACACATCCCTCACATATTGTTACACATTATTTTTGTCATCCCTATGACCGTTAATGATGTAAACCTATATGTTGCCTTCAGAGGGGTTAGTGGCCTGAATTCCTGAAGAAAGAAGGGAGAAGAACTTTCCCTAAGAGAAGACGTTGTATTTTCCTTTGTAAAAACCCTATTAAAGAGGATTTCCGCAGGTTGCACTATACACAGGGTTTGCAAATGCCTGATTTCTACACGTTTCTCTATAGCTAGGTTATGGAGTTTCCGCAGGCTGCACTATAACTAGAGTGCGGAAATTCCTATGCGTGGGAAAAAGGAGCATCTTCTCTATGCTTCTAGAAGGAGAAGCTTCTATAGTGAGGTGGCCTCCAAATGGTTTGGATATTACTCGCTTTCATGATTTAGTGGGATCATCCTAACCTCCTCACCTTATCCTCTTCAGCTTATAAAAGGAGAGGAGCTCTCATGGAGAAAGTTAGTTGTTTTGGATTGAGATTGTTAGCTTGGTTAGAGTGGCTTTGAGATTTGCTTTGTCAAGATAGATTGTGAGTAGCTATCAGATCTATGGTCTCAGAATCCTTGGAGAAAGAAGTGTGTGGGAAGCAAGGAACTGTTGGAAGGAACCTGAAAACATCAAGGCATCTAGTTGTATCTTTCTTCCACATTCTTTAATACATATATACTTTTATTTCCTATATGAATGTTATTTTTTCATATTGTATGATTCCTTGATCAAGTACATAGTTTCATATCAAATAGACTTTGTTATTCTTGTCTTAGTTGGCTTGTGTTTCTTTGCAGATATTTCTCCATAAGCCTCGCGACGGAGTTTGGATTGCATTGGCGAAGTCGAATCTTCGATATTTAAAAGGTATGTTCTAGATCCATTTCTCATTTGATAATCGAATCTAAGGAAAGAGTAGTGTACTGTTTTGTTTTGTTCTAGTTTCATAGTGAATCTAGGGGGATTGATTTGTGTCCGCACTTAATAATTAGCCCGATAACAAAATTGGCGACTCCACTGGGAAGCAAATTTTTTTCCTAGTTTGTCTTGCTTTCTTTCTTTGATTGCTTGGGTTCTATTTTCTAATTCATTGGGAGATCTAGCTTGACTCTTTCATTGTTTAAATTCATTGGAAAACCTTCATGATTTTATTTTTTCCATTTTTTTATTTTTTTATTTTCACACCCTGCTTTGAGGGACAGTGCGGCGATATAGGATCGCCGCACCCCGCCTGTTTAGACCAGTGCAAAATTTCCACATCCTACCCATATCTAGCTCACAAAAACTTAGGATTGACGCACTGTGTTAGTCTACAGCGTGCGACGATTGTGAAAATTTTGATTTTTGATGGTTTTTCCTTACCCAGATCTTGGATTTGGTTCTGGGATGAACTTTTGGAGCCTGTATTTGACTATTTACAGTCTGCTTGACAGTTTTTGAGCTGCTTTTAGCCATATTTTCTTTGTTTTCTTTTGAAATATTTGGTCTCTTGCTTTGAGTGTCTTTCTGTTACAAAACATTGTTTTTTCTTTAGAATTGTTTGGTGAAAGAACTTCTTTTTCTTTTATTGAATAATTCATGTTAAAACATAAAATTTGTTTGGGTTTCTTTTGTTTTGAAGAAGTTCTCTAGTGCTTTTAGTGTCTCTTTGAAACAAAAACTTTTTAATTTCTTTCTTTGCATTAGATTGGGGGCATCTTTGCATTTGAAGTAGCAAAATTGCATTGTTTTTGGCCTTTTTGGTCTTGAATTCTRAAWYTTTTTCCCCCTCATACCCRTGGGGGGCCATGAATCRTGTATTGGTGTATAGTCGTTTTTGTTCATTTATTGAGAATATTGATATTGATGAGTTTCATAAAAAAAATTGGGACATTTGTGCATTTGGAAATGATAAACGTTTTCTCCTTCTCGTAATATAACTTTCATCGAAATGAAATATTTTCATTCTCATTTCTTTGCATTGTTTAGAGTCTGTCAAAACATCATTTAGTCCACGCCATTTTCCTCTTGAGTAACAACAGCCTTAAAATAAAGCGCTTATAAAAATTGATTAGACATTTTTATATTTTCTGGTAGCAAACCTACATTATATTAGTTGTAGGACTTTGGAATAGGTGTGAAAGATAACTTTCCAAAGTTGCAAACAAACATAGAATCTTTTGTTAGGGAACGTTGAAATCCACTTACTAAATTTTTTCCTGGGAAGCCATTCTAACACAAGGGTCAATCACGAGGTCGCGTTGAGACTGATAGAGTTACTCACCTTGCTTTGTTGGTCTTGGTGTAGATATTGCGTGTATTATGGGGGTCGCTTGAAAGTATACCCATAATGATGAGTGGAAGCCTTTCAAGTTGATTTCGGACTAGATACCCTGCCTTTTCCCATGGATCAGACTATCGAATGTTTCCCCAGGCATCATTGTAGTAGTTAGTAAACTTAGTAGCCTATCTCTTTAGAGTCTTTACACAAGGTGACTGTGGAGGGTCAAGTCTTCACGGTACCTGGAATCGACGTTGGCCAAACTCACTCGGGTTCCTTGAAGGGTATACCCATGATTATGTGTGGGAGATTGCACCAAGGCATAACTCTGTTATGCAGGTCGTCAATGTAACTTTTCCACCTTCTCTATCTCATCCCCTTCTTACATTGTTCCCGCGAGGTTGGATTTCATCACCAACTTGTGCGTCCATTGTGAGAAGGTTTTGTTTGTTTGCTTGCTTACTAGATTTTTAGTGTGTGTTGTTTTTTTTCCCTAGCAGAATCTAGGTTGGATGTGTGTTTAATGGTGTTAGTTCCTGGAACGACCAATGAAGGAACCCCTTTGCCAGGGGAACCTTTTGTTTTTCCTTATTACGAAAACATTGGCCCTCCTCACATCGCTACTTTGAGCTTTCCAGGTCTCACAATTGGATTACCAGTATGGTTGTTTTCCACTCAGGTAATCTCGAATGCAGTTAGTGCTTCTATTGTAAGAACTTGCCCCCAAGAACATCAACCTCATGTTGATCCTTCACCTTCTTCACTTGTAATATATTCTTAACCTTCTTCACTTGCAAGTTCTTCTTTCGTTTCATCTTCTTCGCCAAGTGAAAGCTCTCAAGCTAGTAACCTGGTGGATAAGAAGAAGAAGAAAAGGAAGAGTAAGAAGAAGAAAAATAAGAAAGGGTCCAAACTTTCAACCACTGCTGGACATGTAGGAAAGAAACCAGTTATTGTTAATCGTGCTGGGAGTGTTGATGATGTCAAGATCACCCAAACAACCCGTAATCCCAGGTATCTTTGTAGGATTTGTAAGGGTAGCCATCTTCTTAAGGATTTCCCTAGTATATCCAAGGTTATAGAAGCATGGTCTACACACCCTCGCCAACCCATGTCGTCAGCCTCTGAACTATATGTTGATGACCTCTAATCAACTAGTCAAGATACTATTGGGAAGAAGAAAAGTAGAGTCAAGTTCTCATGTATGTTATGCAAAGGGATTTATCTAACTCACCTTTTCCCTTGTATGGATGAAGCCTCAAAATTTCTAGAAGACATGACTGTTTCACAACCCCAACTTCCAGCTTCTTATCGCAAGCTTACTCTCGACCCACCTATAGTTGATGGAATGATCAATTTGGTCCTTTCATCAGTCAATTTGATTGATCATGTCATCAATCTGGTCACTTCCTTAGTTGAACTAGTTGAAAAATTCATCGATCCGATACCATCTTCGATTGATTCCACTCTCCCGTTAGAGAATGTCACCCAAGTGATCGATCTAATCCCATCTTCGATCGATCCCACTCTCCCATTAGAGAGTGTCACCCAAGAGGTCGATCCATTTCCACCTGTCGACTCGATTCTCCCTTTGGAGAATGAATCCCAAGTGGTCGATCTAATGTTGTCATTGCTCGATCCTACTCTCTCGCTCGAGAGTAAACCCGATACTACCCACGTTTTTCTTTTTGATACATAATCTACTGTGCTAGGGGGAATTCCTCCTTCTCCCATGGAATCTCCTCCAAGTAATGAGGCCATCCTTTTTAATTGGGGTGTGATAATGGGACCTTGTCTTCCCTCTCACATTCCTTTCCAGATTACAACACAGGTTTGTGGTTGGGGCGTTCCTCAAACACTGATAGATGAAGGTTTGTGTGTTAGTATTTTTTCCTCTCTTGCTTGGATAGATTTGGTTTATCCTCATCTTGCACCAGTTACGTAGACTCTGTTCTCTTTTAATAGAAGAACTAGTCAACCTTTAGGGATCCTTCCTCAGTTTCCCATAACTTTGGGAGGGAAAATTGTCTTTATTTATGTCATGCTAGTGCAAGACCCCTTGGATTTCAATTTACTCCTTGGGAGAGATTATGTCTATGCCATGAAATCTATTGTGTCCACTCTTTTTCGTGTGATATATTTCCCGCACGATGGAAGAATGGTGACTATTGATCAAATTTCATTTGTTTGCATTGACTTGACCATCAACTCAATGAGCTCCCTAAACAGTTCATATATGCAGTCGGTATCACCTCTGCCACAGGTCAATTATGTGGCATTGTCTCTCATGACTTCACTTACTGATGCAGATGAGCTTCTCACTATAAGCTTAGTCTCTTATGAATTGGATCTGGTAGTTGACATGGTCATCTCTTCAATAGGGCTATTGGATCCTGATCTCCTTACCCCTATTACGGCCCTCGACATGGTGTTTTTCCAGAGTGTGTTTCTTCCATTGAGTGAAGACCTCTTGGAATTCATGACCGAGTTTTGTCCCTTAACATGATGTCCTTCCAGAACATTGTCCTCTTGGAAGCCATGATCAAGACAAACTTTGAGCATGGTTTTCTAATTTCAAGATCGTTAAAAAATGAAACCAATTGTGAGGACAGTTTTCGTGGCTCGGTAGAAACCTCGTTAAAAAATGAAACAGAGCTTATGAGCATAGTTCTTGTTTCTATGTCAATATCGTTAAAAAATGAAACAGAGGTCTGGGGATTTAACCTTGATTTATGAGCATAGTTCTTATCCTGTGTCAAGCTCGTTAAAGAATGAAACAACTTCCCCCTCTTCAATTGAGTCAAGTACTTTGTTACGTATAGTATTTGAAGCTTCTTTTCATCCTCCTATTTCGTTGGATGAATTGAAGCTTGGAGGGAAATTCTTTTACCCTCTAGACTTCATGCTGAAATTAAAACACTAGCTTCTTAAGCCAAGGGCTAAGTACCAACCATCCCTGGATAATACGTTGGGAAGTCTCAAGCACAATTTTTTTTGGTTCAAGCTTGTGTAAAAATGAAACTACCTACCTCAAGCATAGTTTCCTCTGGTTCAAGCTTATGTAAAAATGAAACCAAGTCCAAGCATAGTTTTGTTGAGTTTTTAAGATTGTGTAAAAATAAAATCTATCCCAAGCATAGTTTTGTTTTGTTTTAAAGCTTGCATAAAAATGAAAACAAACCCAAGCTTAGTCTTTGTTCTTTCTCTTTCTCGTACATACATGAGAATAAGTTACTGAGCTTAGTCTTTGTTCTTTCTCATGCTCATAAATACGTGATAATGTAACCGAGTACACTTTTATCACTTTTTCAGACTCATAAAGGTTATACGAAAAAGGAAACCCCTGGAGTTCCCTTTAAGCTCTTTTCACGCTCTGTAAAAATGAAAAGATTGTCAAGCGACCTTGTTCTTTTCACACTCATAAAAGTATTTGAAGAAAACGTTTGATGGGCGGCAGGTTATCTCTTTTTTGGTCTCATCAAAATAATTAAAAAAAAAGGAACTGAGAGAGTTCTCTTTGAGTGTTTTTCAGAGTCTATAAACATGAAACCCCCCCAAGTTTTCTCTCTTTGGACTTGTTAAACAAACATCTAAAGACCCATATGGGACCGAACCAATCCTTCCTAGGGTTCGTTAAACATACTCCAAGGGACTCATCCAAAGGATGAGCTTACATTTCAAGCATATGTTATCCTCCTCAAGCTTGTGTAAAAATAAAGAGGTACTCACCAGAAATGGTGGGGGAAAAATTTGGAAAGAAATGTGTCTAAACCTGTATTCTATGGAAGAGTCACCTTTGAACATGACACCCTTTCACTTGCTTTGTGTATAGGTTGGAAAATCCACTTGTCTCTTGATCACACCCCTTTCTAAGATTACAAATTGGTCTGTGATCCATGTTGTTGAGTTAGTGTTTCCAAGAAAATTGTCGTGTCGTCAATATGTTCAAAGAGAAGTTCAACCCGGAAATCCTTCTATTGCGTCAACCATTTTTGCAGAACTTAAGTCTTCTATTGCGTCGACCATCCCTAAGTCAGTCCTGAATCAGTTGTTACTCTGATCTACCTCAAATAGTTTTACATGTTTCATGTCATTGATGGAGGATACATTAAGGCTTTCCTATGACGAGTATTTTCCTCTTGACTTCTACTCATTATCCAGGAATTAGACTTAGAAACTAATTTGTACTTTGGAACTTGCATGCCTCAATGGCAGGTTTCCTCGCTTTCGAAAATGGGTTTTCATTATTGACCCTTGATCGAGAGATTTCGCTGAGTGTTCGACTTCAGTTCATTAATTCACATTCGTTGGATTGTACTAGTGTACCTTGGGAGTCATTGACATTAATGATGATTTCCCTTGCACTTGTTAATGGTATTCACTAATGACTGGTAATCAAGTGGTTTCTACCATGTTCGATTTCAGCACATGTATTCACATGGTTAGATTCGTACTATAGAGTGGTGGAGATGAAGACCCTAAATATTTTCTCACAGATTCAAGTTGCACTGGAGTATATTCAGTTTGTACTATTGCATAGATCCACATTGTATGTCTCATGGATATGTTCAAATTTGAGTCTTTAACACATAGATCCACAGTGTATTTTTGGTGGTTATGTTCAGATTTGAGTCATATTGGCATGGATCCACAGTGTATGTTTGGTGGCCATGACCTGTCTTACTTGACATGGATCTTCGTATGTCGGCATTTATGCTTTGATTCATTTGTATTTTGAGTATGGGAATGCCTACCTTAGTAATGATATATTATTGTACTGTATTTCCTTGTTTGTGGGCAGGTTTCCGACCGACGTGTTCCTTGTTCCCTATAGACACTTAACAAATTATTTCAGCTATCACTCTGTTCTAACTTCATACTTTGGGGGTTCTCTGTTACACATTATTTTCATCATCCCTATGACCGTTAATGATGTAAACCTATATGTTTCCTTAAGAGGGGTCAGTGGCCTGAATTCCTAAAGAAAGAAGGGAGAATAACTTTTTGTGAGAGAAGAAGTTGTATTTTCCTTTGTAAAAACCCTATTAAGGAGGATTTCCGTAGGTTGCACTATACATAGGGTGAGAAAATGCCTGATTTCCACACCTTGCTCTAGAGCTAGGTTGTGGAGTTTCTGCAGGCTGTAATATAGCTAGGGTGTGGAAATTCCTGTGCATGGGAAAAATGAGCATCTTCTTGATGCTTCTAGAAGGAGAAGCTTCTATAGTGAGGTGGCCTCCAAATGGTTTGGATCTTACTCGCTTTCATGATTTAGTGGGATCATCCTAACCTCCTCACCTTATCCTCTTCAGCTTATAAAAGGAGAGGAGCTCTCATGGAGAAAGTTAGTTGCTTTGGCTTGAGATTGTTAGCTTGGTTAGAGTGGCTTTGAGCTTTGCTTTGTCAAGATAGATTGTGAGTATCTATCAAATCTATGGTCTCAGAATCCTTGGAGAAAGAAATGTGTGGGAAGAAAGGAAATGTTGGAAGGAACCTGACAACATCAAGGCATCTGGTTGTATCTTTCTTCCACATTCTTTAATACAGATATACTTTTCTTTCCTATATGAATTTTATTTGTTCATATTGTATGATTCCTTGATCACATACATAGTTTCATATCAAATAGACTATGTTATTCTTGTCTTCGTTGGCTTGTGTTTCTTTGCAGATATTTCTCCATAAGCCTCGCGATGGAGCTTGGATTGCATTGGGGAAGTCAAATCCTTGATATTTAAAAGGTATGCTCTAGATCCATTTCTCATTTGATAATCGAATATAAGGAAAGAGTAGTGTATTGTCTTGTTTTGTTCTAGTTTCGTAGTGAAGCTTGGGGGATTGATTTGTGTCCGCACTTAACAATTAGCCTGATAACACATACTCCCTTGGAGAAATGGATGTCTGGTAGACCATCAACCAATATTTTCTTGCTAAGCTATCGCATGTATTTGAAATTCAAATGTCCAAGCCTTTCATGCCATAACCTACTACTTTCATCAACACGTGTAAGAAGTAAAGAAGAATTAGGTTCAATGAATTCATAAAATGTATACAATCTAGATTGATGATTTACCTCACCGGTTGCAACCCTAGAGTTAGTTTTCATTTCATAGATGTCCACGAAATTTGGTTTGAATATGAATTTATTTTTGGTGCCAAAATTCATCATCTGATACACAGAGAGAAGGTTGACAGAAAGTTTGGGAACATGCAACACATTCTCGAAGCTTTTGTTGGTGAGTTCAATCCTTCCTTTTCTTGTGACTTCGACTGAATATTTTTCCCCCATTAGAATAGGAGGAGATTTTCATGCATCCAATGAAGAATATACTGCTTTTGAGGCAACCATGTGATGTGATTCTCTTGAATCTACGATCCAAGCATTGGCAGGGTTGATGGCAATCAAGGCATGGCTAGAATTGTCTTTCTTGGGATTCTGATCTTCTGGCTTCTTCTTCTTGGCACCCTCGGGGAAGCGATCTCCAGGGTTGTTTTGCTGAAGTATTTGAGTCATCGGATCTATTTTTTTTTCATGAATGCAGATTCTGGATTGAATCCTTTGTGACAATATGTGCATTTCTCCCCTTTTCCCCTTTGGATCCGGAGGCATCGATGAAGGGTTTTGTGTACCCTTCCTTCTTTGGATGTGCGTGAGCTTTCCTTTTATCTTTTTCTTTAGATTTCTGATATTTATGGCTTCCATATTGCACAATAAGTGCATGCACCTTTGGTCCTTTGATTTTTCCCATGTTGATGAGCTCGGTTTGCTCTTGTGTTAGGGATTCGATAAAGTCCTAAAGAGAAGGCATCTTCCAGGTGGCTCTGGAGGTGAATCTGACTAAATGGAATGTGGACACGAACACAAATAATTCAGAACCAAGTTTGGAGAGAATGGTGAGAACCATTTGTTTCTCATTAGATTTATCAACCCCACAAGCTTTGAGTTGCGACAGTAAATCCTTGAATTTTGTAAAGAAATCTTGGATATTGTCAAAGATTTTTGGATCCAATGTGAGAAATTCCACCTCCAGTATGTGTCCCCTCATCTCATCCTATTTTTCAAAGATCCCTTCCAAGGTGGTCTAGGATTCATTAGGAGTCTTACAGGAAGATATGTGAAAAAGGAGATCGGGAGAAATAAGACTACAAATTGTTCCGAGTGCTTCATCCATTCAATTTAAGTACTTGGATTTTTCTATGGCTGATGTAGGTTATGTATCTGTATTCAAGGTTAACTTGTACAATCCTCTGGTTCAAATATGAATCATTATTCTCTCCTTCCATGTAAAGTAGTTGTAAGGTGTAAGAATGAATTCTTTTTGGAAATCCATCTTCCCGATGTCTTCAATCTTTTGTACTTGTAAAAAAAATTGGTGTAGATTTTGCTTAGCAGTCCATCGGCTCTAATACCATGTAAATGTGTTGAACCTGCACAAAATAGATCTAGCTAGAAAATACTACACACATTTGTAGAGAGAAATGGGATTTTGGGTCTGCAAATATGCAACAACCAAAGTATGATAAAGACGACCCTAATAAACAGTCTCCCAAAAACCAGTCTAAGCCATAGGAAAAGAAGGGTCACGGGAAGACAAAGAAGGACACCGAAAAATGGTACAATTTCCACAAAATCCCCTGGCACAACAACGAGGAATGTTGCTCAAAACAATCATTGGTGGCTGAGATCAAAGACAAGGAGCCAAACCCTGATTCAACATCTGATTATGAAAATACTGGTAAAAGACAGATCATCAATGCAGACCCCACTGCTATTGTCACGAACACAACAATTCAACCAGAAGAACCAACATATCTTGAAGAGGGGGAGCACCTTTTTCATTCACAGATGTGGGTGAAGGGGAACCCACTGTATTTTATTTTTGATAGAAGAAGCCAGAATAACATCATCCCAGCAAAGGTCATCAAACAATTGGGATTGTTGACAACACCACACCCACAACCATACAACATCGGGTGGCTTCGCCAAGGACGAGATCTACGTGTCAGATAGCAGTGTCAATTGTCATATGACATCCAACCCTTCAAGGATGAAGTATTATGTGATGTTTCCCCATTAGATGTCTGTGATGTTCTCTTGGGGCAACCATATATGTGGAAGTGCCATGTTTTTTATGAGTCTCGATCCCGTAGTGCCATTGTTACTTTGGGGGGTCATCTCTACAGAATACAAGAGGTAGTTCCAACTATTGTCCCACCTAAACAGTGCCACAAGGTAGTATCTCATACTATAAAATTCAGCTTCTTCACAATCTATTCAAAAAGTGAATAGGAGGATACTGCAGCAACTACAGCCTCAGCCCAAGCGCCTTCCATTCAACATAAGTGGGTCGACAAGACTGCAACAAAGCGTGAATATTCCATCTGCACACAAACATATCATGTAGCCTAACCGATTGAACACATTCAACCCCACCAACAATAGGTTCGTGACAGCCTTCCACAAACCAAGCAACGTGATGTCTCCAGCAAGGAAAGCAACTCACCAAGATTCAGATTCAACAAACGCTTCCCCCTCTCCACCAAGAACTCAATGCAATGGAGAAAATTGCTTCCTAAGGAGGGAAGATTGATCTAGGTGGATATCAGTGGCCACCCACCTATTCCAGAGGCTCAAAAAACAATTTTCCATCTTGGCAGTTTTTCGGGTTCCAAACTTCTGGGGTCGTTTTGACGCCCTAAACAATGTTTTTTGGGGATTTGGGGTCCAGGTGATTGCAAAAGGCACTCACCTAAACCAGTCGAAAATTGTTCTTCTCCATTATACCTTTCCAACAGTGTATCAAGCGCCCCAAACAAAGATCGTATACAAACGTTACACCCCGAGAAAGTTGACGTATCAACTACCCCCACCGGGGCCCGCAAACCTTTTGGATTTTCATCTTCCGGGGTTAGTGTTTTGGATTTTGTTTATGTTAAAAAGGCATTTGGAGCCTCATTGTAAAAATCATCTTCTAACGAATGCGAGTAGCCATCACATCTCTTCTCAGAGATAAGCTGCCACCATTCTAGCGAGTCTTTCACTCTGTATTTGTACAATCTCTTTACATTTATTTCATTAATAGAAATTGTGTATTATTGTATCTCTGTGTTTATAGTTTCATCTCTGATACTTTTTTTTTATACTATTGGATATCTATGATATATCTATGCATTTATTTATTATATCTCTGCTCTCATTTCATGCCGAAAATAATCTGGATCAGTGGTATTAGAGTAGGCTGCTCTTGATCGTTTTTTTCAGTGCATGTCCCTGACGAGGTCCAAGTATAGCAAGTTGGGTCTCGATCTTGTCTCTCTTGAATACAATTTCTCTTGCATTCCCAAGAAACCCTCTATGGCGGAAGAAAATAAAAATGGTGGAGCAGACGATCCTATCAATCTATTACTTGAGCAAGCTCTCACGCGACAGAGGGACGAAATGATGGAGAATTTTTCTCACATCCTTCAACGCCTGCCGATAGAAACAAGTGCATCTTCATCAAACAACCACTTTGGAAGCACCTCTACTTTCAAGGTAGAGGTTAATTTTGATATTCCTGTATTTGAAGGTTAGATAGATGCGGATGCCCTAGAAAAATGGTTAAATCTGTTTGAAGGTTATTTCTTTGTTCATAATTTTTATGACAGGGAAAATATCACCTTCACACTCCTTAAAGCTCTCCCCCATGTCAAACATTGGTGGGAAACTTACTGGGAGAAAAGTTCCACAAAGGAGTTTGGAATATATGGGGTCAAACCCACTTGGGGTTTTTTTGTGGATTCGATAAAGGAACAATATTACCCTGTTGGAAACTATGAGGACCAGTGCATGAGATGGACCACACTCTGGCAAGAGAGGGGCCAAGTAGTTCTAGAGTTCACCAATACCTTCCATACCTTGTGCACCAAGATGGGTATCAAAAACTCCAAATGACATTTGGTTCTGAAATACCGTGGGGCTCTACACAGATACATCCAAATTGAAATGGATTTTCTGGACATCTCATCACTCGGTGTTTCTTATCGATATGCTATTAAAATCGAGCAAAAATTTAAGCACCAGAAAAAAAGGGAGTTTGGGTCTGCAAATATGTAACAACCAAAGTATGATAAAGACGACCCTAGTAAACAGTCTCCCACAAACCATTCCAGGCCACAAGAAAATAAGGGTCACATGAATACAAACAAGGACACTAGAAAATGGTGCGATTTCCACAAAATTCCCTGGCACAACACCGAGGAATGTTGCTCAAAACAATCATTGGTGGACGAGATCAAGGACAAGGAGCTGAACCCTGATTCAACATCTGATTCTGAAAATACTGGTAAAAGACAGATCATTGACGCAGACCCCACTGCTATTGTCAGGATCGCAACAATTTAACCAGAAGAACCAACAGATCCTGAAGAGGGGGGGCACATTTTTCATTCATAGATGTGGTTGAAGGGGACCTTGCTTCATTTTTTTCTCGATAGTGGAAGCCAGAAGAACCTCATCTCACCAGAGGTTGTCAAACAATTGGGATTGTCGACAATGCCACACCCTTAGCCATACAACATCAGGTGGCTTCGCCAAGGACGAGATCTTCGTGTCAACCAACAATGTCAATTGTCATACAACATCTATCCCTTCAAGGATGAGGTATTATGTGATTTTTCCCCACTAGATGTCTGTGATGTTTTCTTGGGCTAGCCATATATGTGGAAGTGCCATGTTGATTATGAGTCTCGACCCCATAGTGTCATTGTTACTTTGGGGGGTCATCTCTACAGAATACCATAAGTAGTTCCAACTATTATCCCACCTAAACATTGTCGCAAGGTAGTGTCTCATACTACAATATTCATCTTATTCACAATTTGTTCAAAAGGTGAATAGGAGGATACTGCAGCCACTACAGCCTCAACCCAAGCACCTTATATTCAATAGAAGTGGGTCGATAAGACTGCAACAAAGAGAGAATATTTGGTCTGCACAAAAACATCTCATGTATCTCGACCGGTTGAACATATTCAACCCTGCCATCAATAGGTTCATGACAACCTTCCACAAACCAAGTAATGTGACGTCTCCAGCAAGGCAAGCAACTCACCAAGATTCAAATTCAGCAAATGCTTCCCCCTTTCCACTGGGAATTCAATGAAATGGATACCATTGCTTCCTAAGGAGGGAGGATTGATCCAAGTGGATATCAATGGCCACCCACCTATTCCACAGGCTCAAAATACAGTTTTCCATCTTGGCAGTTTTTCGGGTTCCAAACTTTTGGGGCCATTTTGAGGCCCTAAATGATGTTTTTTTGGGGATTTGCGGCCCAAGATATCAATAAAATCATTGGGATATACTAGTTGAAAATTTTTCTTCTCGGTTGGACCTTTCCAATGGTGTATTGAGCTCCCAAAACGGAGATCGTATACAAAAGTTACGCCCCCAGGAAGTTGACATATCAACTACCCCCACCAGGGCCCGCAAACCTTTTGGATTTCATCTTCCGAGGTTAGGGTTTTGGATTTTGTTTATGTTAAAAAGGAATTTGGAGCCTCATTGTAACAATCATCTTTTTGTGAATGCGAGTAGCCATCACATCTCTTCTCAGAGATAACCTGCCACCATTCTAGCGAGTCTTTCACTCTGTATTTTTATAGTCTCTGTACATTTATTCCATTAATAGAAATCGTGTATTACTGTATCTCTGTGTTTATGGTTGCATCTCTGATACATTTTTGTTATAATATTGGATATCCGTGATATCTATGCATTTCTTTATTATATCTCCGCTCTCATTTCGTTCCGAAAATAATCCAGATCACACCTAGATTTGGTATTTTATGTAAATTTGAAGGAAAAATTGCCTTAGAGTAAAATGCATGCCCTAGTCTCAATTTTCACCCAAATTGGGTGATTCAACTTGCATAAAGTGTAGTTTGTGATTTTACATATGTCTATAAACTTATATTGGCATTTTCAAACATAAACCTACCTAGTGTGCATAAATGCTAAAAAACTCCTTGTAAAACCAAAGGGCCAAGTTGTTAAAGATGGCTATATGAAACTGCACGCCCTAACTTGGATAAGGCTCCATAATTTAGGATTTAAGTTGTAAATTGATAATTACAATATTTATAACCTGTTTGTACAATTACTAGTGCTTTTACACTCCAAAACGGATGATTTCTTGCACAAAGATTCATGACATTTTGATGAATTAGAGGATAGTGGGTTAAGAGAGCAATCGAGGTTAGTTTTGCATTGTCAGTCATAAAAGACTCTTCCATGAAAAAATAGGCAAGATATTCATAGTAAAACCCTCAAAATGCACACCATGTTTGTAAAGGTAAGCCAAGGTTGTATCATACCTTATATTTGAGTTGTGCAATTTGTTGGGGGTGTGGTTTATCATAGTAGACATGTTCATGTTGTCTATTTTGCAATTGTAAGTTTAAAAAGGGTAGTTGTGCAAAAGAGGCAAAGTTTTCCTTGTTATTTGTAAGGTCA
>ML794515.1:65702-80990 GCA_009831015.1 Picea engelmannii
CCCCCCTTAATGACAACTTCCTAAACTCCTAACATAGATCGAAGTTTGGAAAACTTCACTTCTGTAAGAGACTTTGTGAAAATGTCTGCAACTTGATCTTCTGTAGGGAAAAAGAGCACTTCAATAACTTGATCATGAATTAGCTTTCTGATGAAGTGCATGTCTAGCTTGATGTGTTTGCTATGCTGATGTTGAACTGTGTCTTTGGCGAGCTTGATGGCACTTTGATTGTCACACCAAAGGCTGGTTGGATGCTGGTGCTGGAATCCAAACTTTGAAAGGATCTGTCGAAGCCACAGGGCTTCCTGACTTGCATTTACCACTACTTGGTACTCTGCTTCTGTTAAAGAAAGTGAAATAGCCTATTGTTTCTTACAGGCCCAAGTTACAGGTCCTGAATCAAGGCTGAAAACATAACCTGTAGTATATTTCCGATCATCAGGGTCGTCGGCCCAATCTGAATCAGTGAAACCAACTAATAAAGGAGTCCCCCCTGAACTATAATGTATCCCAAACTGAATTGTACCATGAACATAGAGAAGTATCCTTTTAGTTGTTTTCCAATGGCTTTCATGGGTTGTTTTCATATATCGGGCAACAAGACCAACAATAAAGGAAAGATCAGGACGGGTATGAGTCAAGTATAAGAGGCTACCAACTAACTAATGGTACTGGGTGGCATCAATTTCAGGAGAAGTACAAGTGGCAGAAAGCTTAACTCCAGACTGGAAGGGAGAAGGGGTTGGTTTACAATCATCCATGTGAAAGTGACGAAGAAGGTCACAAGCATACTTAGACTGGGAAATAAAAATTCCTTCATTGGTTTGAAAAACTTGGAGGCCAAGGATATAGTGTAAAAAGCCTAAGTATGTCCTTTCAAATTTCTTCTTAAGGCTAGTTTTCAGATGGTTTACAAGTTTTGAGTCACTACCAATAAGGATAAGGTCATCAACATAAAGGACAAGGATTATGAGATGGCTTCCTACTGTCTTGGTATAGACATTAGGATTAGAATGGCATCTAAATAATCCAGTGGCTATAATAAATCTATTCATTTTTGCATACCAAGCTCAGAGAGCTTGCTTGAGACCATAAAGAGATTTCTTGAGGCGAAAAACAAGGCTAGAGTCATTCTGGACATAGCTAGGAGGTCATTCCATGTAGATTTATTCTTGCAAATCTCCGTGCAAGAAGGCGGATTTAACATCCATCTGATGGAATTCCCATTTATGTGAGGCAGCAAGGGAAAAAACAAGGTGGATGGAATTCATTTTTGCTATAGGGGCAAAGGTTTCATTATATTCAATTCCTTCAACTTGGGAAAATCCTTTGGCAACTAACTGAGCCTTGTGTCTTTAAACACTTCCATTTGATGCGTACTTAGTTCTGTAGACCCATTTGCATCTAACAAGTTTTCTTCCTTTTGGAAGAGGTACAAGATCCCAAGTATCATTTTCCATTAAAGAACAATACTCTTCATTCATTGTTGTATCCCAATCTGGATGACCTGAAGCTTCTACAAATGTCTATGGATCACGAGTTTCTGAAACTTGAGCCAAAAGAGAAGAGGCTCATTGGAACTGTGAATGTGTCCGATGTTTATCTAAAGGATCATCGACAAGATCACCCGCTGCTTTGCATGTTGAATGGACCCATCTAGGAAGCGGTGGAGCTGATGCTGGTTCAGGTTCAAAGGACTCATCTGGAGGAGGGTGAGCAGGCGGAGGTGGATTTTCATCCTCAATGTCATAATCTGAAGAAGAAACCATATCATAAGAAGGTACAAATGCTGAAGATGGCTCGCAAGCCGAAGAAGGCACAATCGCCGAATTAGGCTCACAGGGCAAGAGATTTTCATCAAATTTAAAATCTCTTCTAATAATAATTTCATTACATGTGATTGAAGAAGTTTGTAACCTTTGACATATTCAAAATAACCAACAAATATACACTTCTCACTTTTAGGCTGCAATGCTTTCCTTTTCTCATCAAGAATGTGATCCCATGCTATACTACCAAATACACGGAAGTGACTTACATTTGGTTTAATTTTAGTCCAAGCTTCTTCCGGTGTTATATTTTTAAGAGCCTTTGTGGGAGTGCAATTTACTATGTAATTTGCACAGTTGATGGCTTCTGCCCAATACGTTAGACTTAATCCCTTAGATTGGATCATACAATTATCCATTTCTTTTAATGTGTGGTTCTTTCTCTCAGCAACACCATTTTGTTGTGGTGTATATGGAATAGTGTGTTGCATTTGGATTCCCTGTGTAGTGTAATAGCTTGTAAAATTATTTTTCATGTATTCACCTCCATTATCTGTTCTTAAACTTTGAATTTGATGTCCATATTGATTTTCTACAAGGGCCTTGTAGGCCAAAAACTTGTCAAAAAATTGACTCTTGAGTTTTAAGAAGTAAACCCAAGTACGTCTGGAAAAGTCATCAATGAAAGTTAAGAAATACTTGCACCTAGAAAAAGAAGTAGAAGAAAGTGGACCACACAAATCACTATGAACAAGCTGCAAAGGACCTGAGGCGTGCCAAGAGGCATGTTTGTCAACACTGTCCCGATGATGTTTTTCGAAAACACAACCGGCACAAACACCATCTCTCCATGAAACAAGAGGAAGACCAGTCACCATCTGTTGATTACATAGTTTCCGCAATGAGCGATAGTTTAGATGACTAAACCTCTCATGCCAAAGTTTGCTCAAGTCATCGCTATGAGCAACAAAAACTGATGAAAAAGATGATGACCCAAAGTTGTCAAACTTGTACAACCTGGTAATATCATCAACAATTCCAATTGCAAGAACATGCTTAGGATCTTTTAGATCCTTGATTACAACTAGGTGGGGTGAAAACTCGACGGTTTTACCTTCACCTGAATGAGTGATTTGATATATTGATAGAAAGTTACAAAAAAGACTTGAAACACATAATACATCATTGAAATGACCATTATCTACTTGAACTGTTCCAGATCCTATGACACTAAGAGATCTATCATCACCAACAATTATTTTATTGGTGTTACATTCATTTAGAGCAGAAAATATGGCTTTATCCTTAGCCATTTAATAAGATGATCCTGAATCAATAAGCCACTCATAAGAAGAAGAAGTATTAGTAGAATTTGAATTGAAGGAGAAACCATAAGAAGAATGTGCATGTCCATGAGAAGAAGAAGTAGAATCAATACTGATTTTGTGCTTCTTCATCGCTGCTTCTAAAGATGCCATCTTCTTGAAACATTTGGACTCATCATGACCATCTTTATCACAAAAGTTGCAATGTTTGTTACTATTCTTAATTTTATATTTTTCTCCTTTGTCACCAGTAGGAGCTGAAGTTGCTTGAGTAGGTTTGGGACCCTTATGTTGTTTGTTGTTGTAGTGAGGATGTTGCTTCTTGGGATACTTGGGTTTATCCTTCTGTTGGGCAACTAAGGCTTTGTTGGAGGGACCTGCAGTGTTGATCACTCCAAATTGTACAAGCTTAACTTCCTCTTGAATCAAAGAAGCACAAAAGGACTCAAGACTGGGTTTTTCATATGCTTCTTCCCCTAGAGCCTCTCTCATGGCATAAAAGGTAGATACAAACACATAATATGCACTACCTAGCTTAGAAGCAATAAGATAGATGCAACATTCTTCCTCCATCTTTATCTTACATTCTTCACATAAAATTCTGAGCGTTTTAAACCTAGATAGATAGTCTCCAAGGCAAGAAAAATCATTTGGACTCAAGGTCAGTATTTGATTTTCTAACTGTTGTTCTTGAATAATATTGAGTTTACCAAACACAGATTCAATCATGTCCCAAGCTTCTTTGGGGTCATCAATATCTTGAAGGAGGTACCTTAAATCAGGAGAGATGGAAATTCCGATTAGTCCACGTGCTTTGTCATTCCTATTATCCCACTTGGATTTCTTATCAACATCAGTGGGTGATTTTTCCTTTCCCAAGGTAATCTAGTACAATCATTTACTTCTTAATAAATCTTCCATATGAGATTTCCATTGGAAGTAGTTGTTGCTGGTAAGCAAGACAGTACTTGTAGAAGTCATATTAAATATGCAGATAATGTGGATTTAAAAACTCAAACTGGAGATCTGGATGGAAAGAGATCGAAAATTTATGCATTTTTAAAAAAAAAATGTCACTGAAAACGGACTTCTGATGTTAGAGTTGTGCCCTTTTAAAAAAAAGGCACAATCGGTAACCAAATGACCACGTGATTGTGTAAGTTGCTTTATGAAGTGACCTACTTTTATAAAGAGAAGTGGGGATCACTTTTATAATGAAGTTACTTTATAATAGAAAAGTTGCATGCAAAATAAATAACTCTAAAATAAAATATCAAAGCTACTTATAGTGATTCACTTTTATACTTGAAGTGAAATACACTTTACAATTTTAGCATGAACTTTTTCAAAAAAGGTAACAAAAGAGAGACTTGAACTCAATACCTCTTACTTAATAAGGCAAATTTTAACCAAATGATCTAGCAAAAAATATTGTAATGTTAAGAAGGAGGATTGTTGTTGTTGTTGTTGTGGAAGATGGCCTTAGAGAGCGTGCTAAAAAAAACCCTCTTTTCACACAAGAAAAAAATTTCATTTCTCGATGACAACAAGTGTTAGATCTCGATTAGCTTACCCGAAAGATGTACCTTTTCCTATATTCTTCTGATTGACGAGATCACACAGGGAGTGGGGAAAAGAGCATACACATATCTAAAAGAGTAGAAACCTGAAAATAAATAAAACAAAAGCGAAATAAAACCAAAATACTACTATGCAAAAATTAAAAAAAAATGTGTATTCAAGCTTTATACCTCCGGATCTGACTGTAATGGTTGTATCTCAGGAAAACGGAAACCTTTTCGAGTGAAACGAAAAGTGTTCCTAAATGAAACGAGCGCTCTGAATGCAATGGAATAGTTCTCTCAGCTCAGAAATGTACAGAAATGACAGAAATTGGAGATGAGACAACTCGGCTTCACGATCTCGATCTTCAACAGGAGCGGGTCTTCAAACAGGCTCTAATACCATGTTTGAAAACACAGGTACTCCAACAGAATACAAACACCTTCAGTAACCACTCACATAACCAGATCAAATATCAACACACCGATGTTTTCACGTGGTAAAACCCCTACTGGGAAACATCCACAGCCCCAACCAACGCGACCACTTGGAGAAGTTTATTAATGCAAAGAAAAAGATTACAGAGAGATTTTACAAGAGAGTTTCTCACAATCAATCATCGGAAAATGACCCTCCATGCTCTTTAAATAAAGATCATGGACCAATTGGCTATTAATCCATGGATCAATGGCCGTTAAGATCGAGGAGAGTATGAACCGTCAGATCACTCTATGTTGAGAACATATCGTGACCATCGGGTTTCCTAACTACAAATGCATACTAATGAATAGTAAAGAAACACACTAAGAAACACACTTTTACCTAACGACATATTAGACCAAGTAGATCTTAACTAACTCCTAAGTGTCTAAATATCCTAAAAACGATTCCTTACGACTGTGTATATATTACAGGGTCTTGAACTGTGCTACATTGAAGAATAGTTATCCAATTCCACGGATAGATGATCTCTTTGATCAGATGAAAGGACCAATGGTTTTCTCAAAAATCGATTTGTGATCAGGGTATCACCAATTAAGGATTAAGGAAGGCGATATTCCAAAAAATGCCTTTTGAACTCGGTTTGGACATTACGAGTTCATTGTAGTACCTTTTGGTTTGACCAATGCACCAACAATATTCATGATCCTCATGAATGGTGTATTCCAAAGGTACTTAGATCTCTTTGTACAAGTCTTTCTTGATGATATCCTTACCTATTCCAAGAATGAAAGATAACACGAGGAACATGTGCAAGCGATGTTGTAATGCCTTAGAGAGAACAAGTTGTATGGCAAGTTGTCAAAGTTCTCTTTATTCCAGAAAGAGATTCATTATTTAGGTCATATCATTTCAGGTGAAGGAATTTCGCTGGACATAGAAAAGGTGAAGGCCATAATGGATCATCCAGTGTCGAGGAATTCTCATGAGGTGAGAATATTTATGGGACTAGCTAGTTATTATCAAAGGTTTATGGAAGGATTCTCGAAGATTGCAAAACCCATCACCACCTTGCAACACAAGGGGGTCAAGTATGAGTGGAAAAATGAGTGTGATATTGCATTCATTGAGTTTAGGAGGTTACTAACCAGTGCGCAAATTCTATGAGTGTCAGATATGGAGAAGGACATCACAGTCTGTACGGATTCCTTGAAGCAAGGATTTGGGGTCATGTTAATGCAATACGGGGGAGTGATAGCTTATGCTTAAATAAAGTTGAAGCAACATGAGGATCTATATGCTACTCATGATTTAGAGTTTGCATTTGTAATGCTAGCTCTAAATATTTGGAGGCATTATCTAATGGGATGAAGCTTTGAGCTCAAAACATACCATGAACGCTTAAAACATCTCTTCACTCAAAGGGATCTCAATGTTAGGAAGAGGTGACAGAGTGAGTTTATGAGTGAGTGTGATTTTGGAATTTCATATATCAAGGGAAAGAAGAATGTGGTCATGGATGCCCTGAGAACAAGACCACATATCTTCTCCTTGATTCCCTTAAAAGTTAATATGAGGGAGCGAGTGTTGGGGAAACTTCTTGGAGATAGTTGGTATTTAAAGGTTACTTCAACCCTTTAGAGTGGGAGGTAGTTAGAGACAAATTATGAAGGATATAACATTGAGGAAGATAGATTGTTGAGGTACTATGGAAGTATGTACATCCCTGAGGATGAGGATATTCAAAGCATCATATTCAAGGAATCCCATAGAAAAATTTATTGTGCTCATCCGGGTGTGAAGAAAATGTACATGGAAATGAAGATGTGTTTTCTTCTGGGTAGGAATGAAGCGTGAAGTAGTCCATTTCATCGCCAAGTGCCTCGAGTGTCAACAAGTGAAGGCTAATCATCATCACCCAAAAGGTCTCCTACAACCGCATGATGTTCCTATGTCCAAGTGGAAAGTCATTTCTATGGATTTCGTGGTGGGATTTCCACTCACATCACCGAGGCAAAATTCCATTCTTGATATAGTTGATAATTTGACCAAGAGTGTTCATTTTATTCCAGTCAAAGACACTTATGATGTCACTGATGTGGCATGCGCTTTATAAGTGAGTGTTGTAGGAAAATTCCCCTGCGAACAGGTGAATGTCCTCTTGGATCTTAGACCCCTATGACCAAGACAGAAAGGTGCTAAATTTGAACACTAACATTCCTTTAAATGAAGCTAAACTAGTCAAGGAAGAAGAAGAAGAAAGTATGAGTAACTTTTTATGAAGTTTGTCCTCACTTGATCCGGGCTGAACTTGATATTCAAGTCCTCTAATGAATTCTGCAATCCAATAGACAACGAAGACAAAACATACTTCCTATTCTACCAAGATTAGTTTAAAACTAGATTCATCAAAAGAGACAAGCCCATGTAAATGTACACAAACTTGAAGGAAATAGGCCAAGCACATATATATATTAATGAGAACTCAAAATAGATACTCACAAACCGTAGATGAAGTTGCAACAACCTCTCTAAGTCCTCCTCGTCCAACGCTTGCAAAAAGATCCCAAAATCAGAGGTTTGATATCCTCAAGTCTCCACTTCTCATGAGATCATAAGTTGGGCATCTCTAAACTATTACATGCCCCCCTCCTCCATGGAAAGCCCTCATTACATAGTATTTGTAGGATTAACCACCATGGAGAGGATCTCTCATCAGATCCACTAAAAAAAGGATCTCTAAGATATTTAGGGAGAAAATATTTCTTAAGGATTTTAGGGAGGAAATATCTCTCAAGGATTTTAAGGAGGAAATATTTCAACCATCCATGAGATCCTTCACCTTCCCTAAAAAATAGGAAACCAAATGTGAGGTGGATTCTCACACTTAATTACTTTATTTTTCATGAATATTAATATTAATTCATGTACACTTGATTCTCACACTTAATTAATTTCTTTTTTCATGAATGTTAATAATAATTCATGTGCATTTGGTATTTTGGCCTTCATGTAATATATCCCTCCTCGACATCGAGTAGGGATTGTGACATAGGTTATTCCATAGTGTTGAGGTGTATGAGACACTTATATGACACTTTAGGACACTTAGGGTGAGCTACCTAGGTGTGCAAATTTCATGTGTAACAAAATGCCCCCTAAAGTGTGAGATCAGAAGAGAGAAAGATGGCCGAAACACTTTACAAATATTTAATGCAAGGGTGTGGAGTTGGAGAACCCAGAAGAAGCTACAAACAACCATCAAATAATATTAATATATGTTCCATTTTCGAGGTAGGCATACCTATGCTTGGAATACGAGATGACTCAAAGCATGGTCGACGACCAATACATTGCAGATCCATGAAAAATATTGAGTAAGGATATGGCCATCAAAGATACAATGTGGATTCATACCTCCATGACATGAACTTATCGTAGCCACGAAAAATACATAGTGGAGATACGAGATGATAAAACATAGCAATGGACCAATACAATGTGGATCTATTTGACAGTATGCATCAACATGCTCAAATGACCTCCTTTGCAACCTGGGAAAACTAGTTAACATAGTGAAATCTCAACCCAGGGTCTTCATCCCAATCCTGATGTGGTACGAGTCTAGCCATGTGAATAGATGTTTCGATGTTGAACATGGTAGAAACCACTTGATTATCAGTCATTGATGTAAGCCTTTAACAAGTGCGAGGGAAATCACCAATGGTGTCAATGAATCCCAAGGTACCCTAGTACATCCCAGTGAATGTGAATAAATGAGCTGAGGTAAAAAATTCATGGAATCATTCGATCAGAGGTCAATGATGTAAGCCCACTGTCAGAAGCGAGGAGGCCTGTCATTGAGGCATGCAGGTCCCAAAGTACTAACTGGTTTCTAAGTCTAATTCCCAGATGATGTGTTGAAGTCGACAGAAAAATACTCGTTGAAGGAGGGCCTTGATGTATCCCCCATCAATGACATGAAATTGACATAGGAAAGTGATGTAATATGGTGAATCAAATGAGTATGGACTGACACAGGAAATGGAAACTGACAATACTGCAGATGGATGTTTTGAAGTGAAAATTACCTTGAACATGATGAGGAATGACAACTTACTTGGAAGCATTGACTTGATGAGTACCAAAATGTAATGTGATGACAATAAGAGCACTCTTTGACTGGACAAAAACGTATGGTGACACATGGAATTGGTATAACTCAGAGACAAGCAGATTACCCAAATGTAAGACAAGACGCAAACAGGTGCCATGTTCAAGGGTGAAAAAAGCTTCCATAAAGGATTCTCAAAAACTTTGACCCACTTCCTTAAATTCCCTCCCCCCCCCCACTCAGATAGATGCGTACCTCTTTTTAATTTAATGAGCTCGAGGAGGATAGCACATGCTCGATATAACTCACCTTTGGTAAGTTCCTCTTCCTTTGTTTAATGAATTGGAAGAAGTAAGGGTTTGTTCCCATATTGACCCTTCAATGTGTGATTTTTAACGAGTCCAGAGAAGGAAAACTCAGTGGTTTTTCTTGTTTAGAGAGTCTGAAAAAGTACTTAAAAATGACTCCAAGGTTGTCATTTTTTGTAATTTCCCCCCCCACCCAGATAGATGAGTACCTATTTGTAATTTAACGAGCTCGAGGAGGATAAAACATGCTCAATATAACTCACCTTCGGTAAGTTCCTCTTCCTTTTTTTAATGAACTGGAAGAAGTAAGGGTTCATTCCCATATTGGCCCTTCAACGTGTGATTTTTAACAAGTCCAAAGAAGGAAAACTCGGTGGTTTTTCATGTTTAGAGAGTCTGAAAAGTACTTAAAGATGACTCCAGGGTTTTCCTTTTTCATAATTTTAGTCTCGCGAGGCCAAAAAAGAGATAAACTACCACTCGAAAGACACCCTTTTAAACCTTTTAATGAGTGTGAAAGGACGCAATATCACTCGACAATCTTTTCATGTTTAGAGAGTCCAAAAAGAGATTAAAGGAGACTCCAAGGGGTTCATTTTTCATATAACCTTTACGAGTCTGAAAAAGTGATAAAAGTCTACTCGGTTACATTCTCATGTTTTTTCGAGCATGAGAAACAAAAAAGACTAAGCTCAATATTGTTTTCATTTTTACACAAGCTTGAAACAAAATTACACTATGCTTGTAAATTCCCAACGTAATTTCCAAAGGTTGGGATACCCATGGATGGTTGGTACTCTGTCCCAAACTTGAAAATCTAGTGGCTTAACTCCATAATGATAATCAAAGGCTGGAGACATGCCCCCCAAAGCTTCAATTCATTCACCGACTTTGAGATTGTCACCGATTTCTGTACTAAATGGAGAAAAAGGATAAGGGTGGATGAAAAGAAGGTTCAAATATGAGACCTAATGAAAGACTCGAATTGTTAGGAGAGGTGACTGTTTCATTTTTTAATGAGATTGACAAAGGAAAAGAACTATTATCAAGACCTCTGTTTCATTTTTTAACGAACTTGCCACATAAAAGTAAAACTATGCTCCAGGTTCTAGGTTCAATTCCCAGATTTTTGTTTCATTTTTTAACGAGCTTGCTACAGAGAAGAAAACTATGCTCGTAGCTTTTGTTTCATTTTTCAACGAGATTGTCATGGAGATTAAAAACTATGCTCATGACTTCTGCTTAATCAAGGCTTCCAAGAGGATAATGCTTTGGTAGGAAACCATGTCAAGGGAAAAAAATCGGTCATGGTTTCCAAGAGATCTTCACTCGACGAAAGAACAATGCTCTGGAAGGAACACATGTCAAGGGATGTGACAGGGGTAAGGATATCATTATCTACTATCCCTATCGAGGAGATCACAATGTAAACTACTAGATCTAAGTCATAAGAGGCTGAGCTTACAGTGAGAGGCTCATCTTCATCGACAACTAAAGGCATGGGAGATAACGCCACATAATTGACATGTGGTGGGGGAGATATCGTCTGCATATAAGAACCGTTTAGGGAGGTCATTGGGTTGGTAATCAAGTCAGGACCAACAAATGAAAGTTGATCAATAGCCACAATTCTTCCATCGTGAGGGAAATATATCACATGAAAAAAACTGGACACAATAGCTTTCATGGCATAGACATAATCTCGCCCAAGGAGTAAATCAAAATTCAAAGGGTCCTAGACTACCATAACATCAATAAAGATATTTTTCCCTCCCAAAGTTATGGGAAACTAAGGAAGGTCTCCTAAAGGGTGATTGGTTATTCTGTTAAAAGCTAACATATTATGCGTAACTGGTACAAGCTGAGGATAACCGAAATCTTTCCAAGTAATAGAGGATAAAATACTAACGGATGTACCTTCATCTATCAGCGTCTGAGGAACGTCCCGACCAAAAAACTATACTATAATCTTGAAAGGAATGTGAAAGGGAAGACGAGGTCCATTTAGTGCACCCCAATCAAAAAGGATGGCCTCATTACTTGGAGGGGGTTCTACGAGAGAAGGAGGAATTCCCCCCCGCATGATAGATTTTTTATCAACGAGAAAAACATGGGCAGTATCGGGTTTAATCTCTAGAGGGAGAGTAGGATCAACTGATGATGGGATCAAATCGACCACTTGGGTTTTATTCTCCAAGGGGAGAATGGGGTCGACGGATGGAAACATATCGATCACTTGGATTTCACTCTCCAAAGAAGGAGTGGGATCGACCGATGGAGGAACCAGATCAACCACTTTGGGTTCACTCTTTATATGAAGAGTGTCTTTGACTGATGACAGAACTGGATGAGAGACTTTGGTTAGTGGTTCAACTTAGGATGAAACTAGATTGACCACATGATCAACCAGACTGACTCGGGATGGAACCAGATTGACCAGTCCATCAACTAATGATGGGTTGGGGGAAATCTTACGATAACCAGTTGGAAGTTGAAGGTTTTGAAAAAAAGAATAAGCCTCATCCATACGAGGACAAAGGTGAGAGTAATGATCACCTTCGCATAACATGCAAGGAAACTTGACAGTTCTCTTCTTATTACCAACCTTAACATCATTATTTGACGGGGAGTCACCAGCATGTCCAGCAGGGGCTGATAACGTGGAGGACCACATTTCTAATACTCTGGGAAGAGGAATTTGGGTTTCAGATTCTTGGTTTTAATCTTGTTGACCTCATCAAAACTCCCAATATGATTAACAATAGTTGGTTGCTTGGATCCAACATCTGATGTAGTTGGAGGCTTGGTCCCTTTCTGGTTCTTCTTCTTCTTCTCTTTATGTTTCTTCTTCTTGTGATTAACCTGGCTACTCACTTTAGAGCTTTCACTAGGTGAAGAAGGATAAAGGGAAGGAGACCTAACAGGTGAAGAAGGAGAAAGGTCGACATGAGGTTGATGTATGGGTGGTGTGCTTACATCCGAAGCACTTGCTACATTCAATATTATCGGATTGGAAAAAAAACATACCGGTAACCCAATTGTGAGACCTGGAAGGCTCAAAGTAGCGATGTAAGGAGGACCAATGTTTCCATAATAAGGAAAAACAAAAGGTTCCCTTGGAGTAGGGGTTGCTCCATTGGTAGTTCTGGGAACTGACACCATTAAAAAAAGATCCAACCTAGAGTCTTCTAGGGAAAATAAACAACACACGCTAAAAATATCGGAAGCAATCAAACAAACAAAACCTTCTCACAATGAACGCACTAGTTGGTGATGAAATCCAACGTCATGGGAACAATGTAAGAAGGGGTTGATATAGAGCGGGTGGAAAAGTTACATTGACGACCTGCTTAATGGACTTACACCCTGCTGCAAGATCCCACACATAATCGTGGGTATACCCTCCAAGGAGCCCAAGTGAGTTTGGTCAACGTTGATTCTAGGTACCGTGAAGACTTGTCCCTCCACAATCACCTCATGTAAAGATCCTAAAGAGATAGGCTACTAAGGTTATCAATTACAACAATGATTCCTGAGGAAGCAGTCGACAGTCTAATCCACATGCAAGGGCAAGGTATCTAAGCCCAAAATCAACTCGAGAAGGTCCCCACATGATTTTCTTCTCAAGTGACCCCCAATAATACATGCAATCTCTACATCAAGACCAACAAAGCAGGGTGAGTAACTATGTCAGTCCTAATGTGACCTCATGATTGACCCTTGTGTTAGAAGGGCTTCCCAGGACAAAATGTAGTAAATGGATTTCACCACTCCCTAAATAAAGATTCCATGTTTGTTTACAGATTTGGAAAGTTATCTTTCACACCTATTCCAAATCCCTACACCTTAAGCTAATGTAGGTTCGCTACCAGAAAATGTAAAAATGTCTGATAAATTTTAGTTTAGCGCTTTATTTTTAAGGTTGTTGTTTACTCAAGAGGAAAATGGTGTGGACAAAATGATGTTTTGACTAACTCTAAACATTGTAAACAAATGAGAATACAAATATTTTACTTTGATGAAAGCTATATTACGAGAAGGAGAAAATGTTTATCATTCCTAGATGCACAATGTCCTAAAATTCCAAAAACCATGCAATTTCGCTACTTCAAATGAAAGCTATTTTCACTACCGAAAAACAAGAATGAAAGTATGGTCTTTGTTTTATTCTAATGTATAAATAAAGAAGATGAAAACCCTTCAATGCCCCACAACTTTCAATCAGAAGAAAGAGTCAAATGCGGATGCAAAAGACATGAAGTGACAAAGGTTTCAAACAAAGCATGCGCTCAAAGCAATGAGAACTGAAAGAAGAAAAAAAAGTAGAAGTTTGTACTAAAAAGAAATCAATCAAGGATTCAACAACCGACAAACATTCAAGGAGTACAAGAAAATGCAGAGAAGAATCCAAGAAAAGATAGGGAGAAGGAGAAAATACCCAAATTGTCTTGACAAAACAAGCAGCTAGAAAGGGAAATTTCACATTTCTAAAAACATTTCAAGCCAAAATAAAGACAATAGGAAGTGATAAGAATCAAATATCAACCCAAAAAAATTCACAAACCAAAGTGCAAACCCTGGAAAGGACCTCTACAAAACAGGCTGCAAATATCTGATGAGAAAAAGGAATAAACCCTCAAAAAAGGAGATCAATGCTCCCTCTCTCAAGGGAAGAGAGTGTTGCAGTGATCTATAAATCAATGTATGGGAGCGTTGATTAGATATTAGCACTCTGATATGGCCTACAGGGGGGCATTGATCTTCCTAGAACCTCAAAAATAGAGCCAAAAATGCAGAAAAAACTCAACCATAATTCACAAAAATTGTTGAAATTGCTAGTGAAGATGGGAGAAAGGTAATGGATCATGAACAAACAGTAAAACTGATCTAAAATGTGGGAAAAGGGCAGGGAAAAACTAAGGAAATACAAATCAATTTTGATCCCCAGTGGAGTCGCCAATTTCTATTGTAGGAAAATTCCCCTGCGGACAGGTGAATGTCCTCTTGGATCTTAGACCCCTATGACCAAGACATAAAGGTGCTAACTTTGAACATTGACATTCCTTTAAACGAATCTAAACTAGTCAAGGAAGAAGAAGAAAAAAGTATGAGTACCTTTTTATGAAGTTTTTCCTCACTCGATCCAGGTTGAACTTGATCTTCAAGTCCTCCAATGAATTTTGCAATCCAATAGACAACGAAGACAAAACATACTTCCTATTCTACCAAGATTAGTTTAAAACTAGTTTCATCAAAAGAAACAAGCCCATGTAAATGTACACAAACTTGAAGGAAACAGACCAAGCACATATATATTAATGAGAACTCAAAATAGATACTTACAAACTGTAGATGAAGTTGCAAGAGCCTCTCTAAGTCCTCCTCGTCCAACCCTTGCACAAAGCTCCCAAAATCAGAGGCTTGATATCCTCAAGTCTCCACTTCTCATGAGATCATAAGTTGGGTATCTCTAAACTATTCCATGCCTACCTCCTCCATGGAAATCCCTCATTATATAGGATTTGTACGCTTAACCACCATGGAGAGGATCTCTCAGCAGATCCACTAAAAAAGGTTTCTCTAAGATATTTAGGGAGCAAATATTTCTTAAGGATTTTAGGGAGGAAATATCTCTCAAGGATTTTAAGGAGGAAATATTTCAACCATTCATGAGATCCTCCAACTTCCCTAAAAAAGAGGAAACCAAATGTGAGGTGGATTCTCACACTTAATTACTTTCTTTTTCATGAATGTTAATAATAATTCAT
>ML794515.1:143558-168858 GCA_009831015.1 Picea engelmannii
ATAAGTGGTTGGAAAATATTAAAAATCTATAGTTCGAAGGTAATTTTTCTAAAAAAACCTATCCTACTATATGTTGTTGGAGATTTTGGGTGGCTATATTTCTTAACATTTTATATATAAATATTTTTTGTTAAGAAGTAGTGGATTTTGGAATTTGAACCACTATAAGTATCCCTAGTTTGGTGGTAAATTTCATAAAATTCTATAATATATGCCCATATATCGAGTTACAAAGTTTACAAGGAAAGTAGATATAAAATATGGAGAAACATCAATGTTCTCAACAACTTCATAGAACCTTATTCCTAGTATAACCATGAGTAGTTAGAGGATACTCCACCCAAAAATATGTGAAGATAAACAAAATCTTCATGCAATCACTTTGAGGAAACAACTAAATATAGACAATGATAGATTTGTTAAATTACTCATTAGTTCCTTTGTTGGACTTTCAATTTATCACAAGGCCTTTGAAGTCAATTTTCAATTGATATTACTCCTTGAATCCCTTCTAAATCTGAATATATTGCTTGTTGTGGCTTCAATTCAACACACCTTATAATGCTTGAATTTGGGAAAGTCAAAAGGCATCCTTTAACTCCCATTTTCAAATACACAAATTCAAACATGAATATAACGATGGACTTGTTGTTTCTAGTTTTAATTTTTTTTTTATCTTCTTTATAATGATATTTTTTGTGTCTTCTGTAATAAAAGAGCACAAACTAAAATATATGAATGAAGAATTAAATACCTACTCTTGAGACCAAAGAAGGAGGAAGCTCCCCCCGGGAAGTCCCAATTCCCCAAAGAATAGGTTCAAAATTCCAAGTAGAGGAGCCATGAAGGTCTTAGAATCAACAAACAAGGAAAACAATGGGGAGCTAGACTTTGAACAAGATTTATAAATCCATGATGGGGTTCTATGTAGATTATGTGAGCATGTTATCCATAACCTTTAAATGAAATTAAATTCACAATAATACCTCGACAAAAATAATCGATGCGACAGATTCCAGAGAAAAATAGAAAGCATAGGTGCAAAGTTCAAAATTGTTACAATTCTTTTGACAAAAATTTGATATCTACTACGATAGCTCTCAATTATTCAACAAATTCTTTTGTTGATATTGTCAATGTGATGCTTATTTAGGTTGCCTTGCCATTTTCATTGTTCCATGAAAATTCTTGTTGTTTATTTTTTATTGCTCATTGTTTTTGAAACCATACTTGACAAACTCTAAAAGACTTTGAGATTTATTACCACATTAGATTTAAACTCAACTGAAATTAGTATTTATATGTGATTTTTCAAATTAGTTGATAGGATATTTAGATAATTTCCAAGCCTAGGTTATGAATCATTTTTCCAAAAATAATTAATTTGGTAAAGTCTCACACCAAAATCTTTGCCAATTGAGACATTGGTTTTGAGGTGACAACATCCTACATAACTTTAATGTTAACATTTCCATCAATTTTATTATGATGCCTTGTGGCTTCTCTCTGGATTATGGTTCTCATCTATGTGATACATATAATAAAAAACTATCATTGTAGCTACATATCCCTATGGTGGAATTTAATTTCACATTAATGAAAAAGGATGAAGTATCCTATTAACATCCCCACTTAAACCAATTCATCTATCAAATATGTGTTAATTCCCTTTGATGATAGAGAGAAACCAACTCTGAGAGGTCAAACACCCTCCCTCACACACACAAATGATTTTATACTCACCAATGGGGTCTGAACCTATATTGTTTGCATGGCAGAGCCCTATTCCATCCAATAAGACACTTCCTCAAAATTTCTCTAAATTATATAGCAATGAATCCTAATTAAAATTATCCCTAAATCCCCTTCTAAAGCATTATATTTGATTTTGAAATTAATGGAAAAAAGACGAATATCTTTACACTTTTATTGTTACTTATTATTTAATCTCAATTATGAACTTTTTTTTAGTATAGGTGTAGAAGGTTCTGTGCAATTCTAATGCTTCCTTAGGTACTTGCCCATGTTTCCAGATGGCTCTTTCAGTAAATATTCAAAATGTTAGGATGATAACCATTGATTTTTTAAAAGATGTGCAGATGCAAGCAATTGGGAGGCCTACTGCATGCTTGGTATGGTAGAATTGATGAAACATTAAGAGGTTTATTGTATTTTTGGACATTTACTATTTATTAGTAGATAGATTATTATTGGTTTTGTCACAAGGAGTGTTGATATGTACGTATCTAGGCATAAATAGAGACATAGTTTCTAGTTTCTATCATCTAAGGTCGATGCTCTCATTGTTTTCTATTGATATCTCTATTTTTTTTTGCATTGTATGCTTGGATCAAGAACATAACTTTCCATGTGTTTGTCATTTTAGTAGCATTGATCTGCAGGACTATAGGATTCTTGTCCCTCATGTTCTTTTTTCTTAGTACACATTTTTGACTTATACTTTGGCTACTTTTGTTAAGAGTGGTCCCGTGTTCTATCACAACCGTAGGGATTCAACATAATAAAATGTAGTCATAGGCACCTTTGATCCTAGTAACTGCGCCAATTAGTGCCATTCTAATACTACTTGCATCATTACAAGAGAAAATTCTTTGTTCTGTCTCATGTACACTACACTACACATGAATATAACAGTTGTTGAATCACAAATGGAGCAACCTCCCCTATGCCTACTTTCAAATGTTGTGAACAGTCTAAGAAAGGCCCACAAATTACAAGGAAACAAGACGACTAATAAGCACATATAGAATGCAATTTTCCAAAGAGATTAATTGTTTCAAGCTTATAGGCTTCCTTTATACTTATATTCAAAGTGTTTCATCATTTGATTTTTTTAAATCTACCTAAAAAACTAATTGATTTTCCACAACAAATTAGCAGAGTCTCAAGATAGTCTTTTGGTGCAAGCATCAACTTACTTTGTTTTAGTTGACCTACTTAACAACATTGGGAACCATATTGGAACATAATAACCTACAAAAGACACAATGGACAAAAAATAATCATACATGTACAATTTTCTCCCCTTGCAAATAATACTCAAAAATAAAACACTACTACATATGGTGTTGAAATCCAGCGGTGGAGTTCAAACGTTATGGAGAAAATCAACCTTACTGTCGGACATCACTCACTAATTCTCAAAATTTCGTTATAATTTTTTCTTGTTTCTCAGATGCTTATCGAACTTATGACACAGTCCTTTATTTGTCGTAATTCCGACTCATATTCGACAATTTGCAATAAAACAACCTTTTCCGCAATCCACTGTATTGGCTAAACCACCTATATTCGAGAAAGACCGTCGATGCTGGCACACTTACATCACCATCACGATCCACTATTTCCCTGTGGACTAGCACCTTGGCACCTACGTAGAAAATCCATGTTAGCAAATTATTCTTTTCATGGGTGCATTCGGCACCTTGGGCCTTTATTATGCTAGTTAGGGGGGTTAAAAATATCCATCGCAAGATTATTATACCTGTATTGTCTCAAGATGTCAATTATGCCAAATAGTGGGGGATAAGAATATCCAGCTTATTATGCCCATGTTGTCTCAAGATGTCAATTAAACATGAGTGGATGATAAATATTGAAAAGTACAAGGATTAATATTGGATGAACATAGTGCAAATTAAAAGTTTGCATGGTGTGGGCAGGCTGGATAGTACCTGACTTAGATCAATTGTGCCACCATATAGGTTATGAGATAATTTGAAGTCGGATGTTAGTTAATGTGACTAGTGAATTCCTATATTGATGGCCACTTCTGACTGATACTTCCATGTCCCAGAGTTACCCCTTTGTATAATGAAGGGACACTAGTCCATTACATTATAAGTAGTCCGTTGAGTGGTTAAGTCAATATAATTCGAGTTCCCCAAGAGTTTTTTAGGACACTTAATCCATTTATGCATTCATAAATGAAAGTCAAACAACATAAAATTGTGATTTCACCCAGATTTAGATGACCATATTTCAGTGAAAAATGCCAATTAAATGTAGAACGTTTAGACTATGCCACTATGGGGGAAAATTGGGAAGGATTCAGGTGGCTGACTTAGAGGTCACAATACTACACATGTATGCATATGGTGCGACCATTCAAGAATAATCATGCCGCATCAACGTCGAAAAACTAGGATGCCCCAAACATAGAAAGGGGGATTCTCCAACAGAAGTGGGAGGACCAAATGAAAATGAGCACATCTTGAGGGGAGCAATCGATGATGCCAAAAATTCCAAGGGAATATGATAGTACAAGGATAAGGGAGACAAAGTAGTTCACTATAAGTAACATGTCCATAATGGGCGGGAAAAATGGATGTTAAAGGTGTTTGACCCAGGTATAGGATACCATGGCAGTTGCTTCGCAAAATGACCATAACTCATGGTAAACATATACCTGGTTGTATCAATATTCCTATCCATCCCCATCATAATCCTCTTCCTAAAGGTTGTCTCCAATACATAATCAACCATTAACCATCACTTCCACTTCTTTGTTCCTGCCTATTGGTGTACCGTCCATATCCATATTGCACTCTGTATATTCCATTAGACCCTTCAATTTACTACCAAGTTTGGAACCAACTCACACTGTAAGATTCTTCAGTACCACCCCATAATGTGAAGCTGCTGACTGGATAAAACACCCTTCTGAGTATTGATTGCGATGGGCGATTGAATGAAACAAGGTGGAGTGTGCATCAAGTACTAATCATCGCCTTAAAACTATAACAATTGGTTCAAGGACATGTGAATACATGTAAAGATAGTTATGATCGACCTATGTAAGCTACCTATGTTTCAAGGTGGTACCCATGGGGAACATGACTTATAAGGTTGTAAGTAGAGAGATAGAAAAGGAGAAGCTTGTTAGATATTTCTTAAGAGGAATCTTGGAGAGAAGAAAGTTGTATAAATTGTATTACAATTTGATCAATTTTGTAATGGATATTGTTGGCACAGTGACAGACCCAGGGTTCAACTCTAAAAGCGCACCAACAAACCCTAACTAGTGGCCCTTTCAGCAACACCTGGGAAGCAGATGAAGTCTCGCTCGAGGTAGTAATATGGGGGTTACAGGACACAGGTGTCTACAACCAGAGGAAGTGGAAGATGATTCCAGAATAACAACGCAAGATAACCTAGAGATTCTTAACCTTATTATGTTTAGCTTTGCAAAGTTAGTTATATCTCATTATCTTCAATAGGAACAATAACAATGCATAACAGTATAACAGATAGAAAATAACACAACATTAACCACAAGAACAACAAGATTTACGTGGTTCACCCTCTCCCTAGGGCTACATCCACATAACTGTGTTTATTGATATAATAGGTAAAAATACACAGTTTTATCTGCGCACTTAGTTGCAGATCCTTCTCTCTCTTCCTCTTTATTTCCCCTCCCTACGCACCCAGCTGTAGGGTTGATCTTCGCACCTAGCTGAAGATCTAGAATACAAGATTTCTCTACCACAAAGTACTTATATCTCTTAATATTGATATTACCAAAAACAACAACCCTCTCAACTCTTCTGGACCTCTATTTATACATTCCATGACTCTTAGAAAACCCTAGACTGAAGTCTAGGTGTCAAAAACCTAGGTACCAAAACCCTAGGTCCACCTAACTCACCTTTTTAGGAATTCATCAATCTATCCTTCCTTCATCTCCACGAGGTGCTCCAAAGCACCTATTAGTGTCTTCTTCTACTTGCTGACATTTCCACGATTCATCTTCCTTACTGCTTTTTCTTCCTAGATCTTCTCTTTCAACGACTTTCTTTCCCTTACTTTGCTCCTTCTTTTATGCTTCTTTAACCACTTCGACCCTTCCTCGGTTTGTGTGCCTTCCACTCACTTCCTACTTTGTATTTCCTCTTCTTTAATATTTTATTTATTCCTTGATACATGACCCAGGGACAACAGCCCCCCAACACTCACATGTGACTCATCCCAAGTCACTGCAGGGTTGAACCTCCTGTATTACTTTGACTACAGACTATGCAGAGTAGCCTGTGCTTTCTGCTCTATCCCTCCCTATCTTGTGCATACTGTATTTTTTGTGTCCGGTACCTAGTTTCAACTGCACCTGTTACCTAGACCTTTCTTCCTTTTCTTTTATTGAGAGTTGTGCGGCAGCTGGTTGTCACAATATAGCTTCAACTGTCTCACATTTACTAAACCATCCTTCCATTCTCCATTAAGAGTCTTCAACTGCGTAGCTCCACCTTCTGTAACATAGAAAACCTTGAATGGCCCAAGCCAATGTGTTTTAAACTTCCCTGGATGCTTCATGAACTTGTTGTTCTACAAAAGTACCAAATCTCCTTGTTTAAATGCTTTCTTCTTGATATGTCTATCGTGGTAAGCCTTTTCTCGTTCTTTTTGTACTTGCTGATGAAATCCTGCAAGGAACCTGTCTTCCTCCAGTTCCATTAACTATGTGAGCCTGTCTTGAACAACGTTGGTATCATCCATACCTGTAAATGCTGCAATTCTTAAACTAGGAACCACGTATTCCATAGGTACCACTGCTTCCAAGTCATATAGTAACTTAAAGGGATTCTGCGTGGTTAGATTTTTGCAAGTAGTTCTATAAGCCCATAGCACTACTGGAATTCTCATATCCCAATCATCTTTGTTGATACTGCAAATCTTAGTCAGCGTTGTCTCCAAGATCTTATTGAAATCTTTGACTGTACCATTCACCTGTGGGTGGTATGTAGTGCTCTTATGATGGTGAACTTCAAATTCCTGAGTCAAGGTTTCAATAGTTTTTTTGATGAAGTGTGTGCCTTAATCACTCATAAGGATCTTCGGGCATCCAAATCCGGTTATGATATCCTCAAAGATGAATCACGCAACTGTAGCTGCACTATAGTCCTTAAATGCTCTTGATTTTGCCCATATGGTCAAATACTCTGTAGCAGTGATGATGTATCGAGCTTATGTGCACTTTCCTACTGGGTTGATCGGTCCCACAAAATCAATAGCTCATTTCTCAAATGCTTGTAAAGTTAAATAAGGTGCTAAAGGCATCTCATCCCTTCTATAAGTCTTCCCTATACTTTGGCATACATCGCAGGCTCTGTAGTATTCCTTAGAATCCTTGTGTAAAGTAGGCCACCAGAGGCCAGCCCTGAGAACCTTCTACGTTGTTGATTTTCTTTCATAATGGCCTCCTGTGATGCCTTCATGTGCTTCTATGAGGATCAATGGTCTTTCAGACTCCATAACACATCTTCTTAAGATCTCATCTAGTCCCATATTATATAATTGTCCAGCTATAAGTTGAAAATTTGCAGCGCGGACTACCAATTGTTTCTTCTGAATAACTGTATACTCGAGAGGTGCCATTCCCATGGACAGGAACTAGACTATTTTGGGGAAGTGATCATTGAATTTTCTGATGGCCAACAATTGTGCATCTTGTAGGGTATCATGTAGGCTAGTAGGCTCCTTGCCATGTTCTAACCTAGATAAGTGATCAGGTCCTTTATTCATTCTTCCTGGCTTGACCACAATCTCAAATTCATACTCTTGAAATAATAGTATCCATCTGCATATTCTTCCCTCCAACATTGGCTTGTTGACTAAGTAATTTAATGCATAATGATCAATGAACATCCTAAAATGTCCTCCCAGCAAGTAGTGTCTAAACTTCTGCAGTGCATATACCATAACTAAGCCTTCTCTTTCAGTGGTAGTATAATTCCTTTCACATGTAGAAATATTCCTGCTAGCAAAGGCTATATGGTGGTCAATATCTCTTGCACTTGGCTGTGCCAAGACTTCTCCTAATGCAATGGATGAGGCATCAACATTAACATTGAACTCCTTACTCTAATATGGAAACACCAAGATAGGCACAGTGACCATTTTCTACTTTAGTGTGTCAAAGCTCTATTGGCATTCTTCTATCCATTGAAACTTACTATCCTTCTTTAATAGCTTCTCCATAGGTGTTGTTATCTATGTGTAACCTTTAATGAACTTTCTATAATATCCAATGTGTCCCAATGTAGTGCACAACTACCTTACTGAAGTAGGAGGTGGTAGATCAACAATGATAGTAATCTTGGAAGGATCTACCAACAACCCCTTTTTGCACACAATGTGTCCTAACAACACTCCAAAAGGTGAAAATAAAATACACTTCTTCAAGTTCAGGGAAATCTGACATTTCCTACACTTATCTAACATTAATCTCAGACATTCAATATGATCTTTCAGTAGGCTAAAAACGGTCCAATCATTAAAGTATGCTTCCAAAAACTTGTGTAAAAAGTCCTTAAATGCTTCAACCACCACCCTGGAAAAGATGGTTGGTGCATTCTTCAAGACAAAAAGCATCACAATGTACTGAAAAGAACCCCATTCTATTTCAAATGTAGTCTTATGTCTGTCTTCCTTAGCAATTTTGATCTGGTGATAGCCTAAAAATCCAGCTATGAATAAGTAAACTTCCTGTCCTCCTACATTATCTAGAACTTCATCAGTAAAAGGTGTAGGGAATGGGTCATGTAAACATGCATCGTTCAACTTCCTTAGATCTACACAGATTATGATTTCTCTTGACTTGTTATGCTGGACCACCATAGGCTTGATTCATTCAGATTCTTCAACTAGTTCTATGATTCATGCTTCCAACATTCTATCTAATTCAATCTTAAATTTCTTCTTGTACTTGGGATTCAGTCTGTAAGGTCTCTGCTTGATAGGTCATGCATCTGCTTTTAAATGGATCTTCATTTCTCCCATGGGTCCTTTAATTCCCTTCATGTTTGTGAACTTTGTTGGAAACAAGTCTTGATACTCATGAAATATTTATGCAATCTTACTAATAGTAGCATCATCCCAATAGTCTCCAACATTTTCCAACTTAGGTGCTTGCTCTGTTCCAATGTTAACTTTCTTAATTTTAATAGGCTATCCTACAAAAGGTAATTCAACCCCTGGCCCTTCTATATCTCTTTGCCCTTCAGTTTCTGAAATGTTTACATTTTGAGGATCATCATCTTCATGAGCATTAATATTATAACAACCCTGTAACCACTGAAGAGGCGCAGTCCATTCATCTTCTTCTTGTTCGAAAGGGTGGTTAGATACTTCCTCAAAGACTTTCTGTGTAATGCACCCACTACCATAATCAAGTTTTCGTTGATTTCTGCAGAATTAGAGCCCCCAAAATATCTATGGAGGCCTAGCATAAGCTAACTCTCTCTCTCTCCCATGTCATCGCGGGTCAGGATCATAGGTCAAATAATTATGGCGCTTCTTGTATTTTGCGCCTTGGCGCTACAGGAATGTTGAATCATTCGAATCTGCAACCACTAAACCCCGACAGGGCTAGTGACTGGCCAATAGGGACGAATCCCAACAGGGTTAGCGAATGGCCATTAGGAATAGACCTATCGCGTGGTTGAGTGGAGTACAGGTGGTGAGAGGGGTAACACAACCCAGAGGGTGACGTGACAGGAGGAGGGCCCCACTTCACACACCACACCATTCCGGACCCCCCCCCATTAAAGGCAGAATGGCAAGGGGGGTCCGAAATTCACCTGAACATCGTTGATCAAGGCAAATAAATCCTAACCATTCAAGAGTTGCGCGTTCGATTCTGGACCCCCCCCTCACCACTAAAGGAAGAACAACAAGGGGGCTTCGAAATGAAGCCTCAGCTGTAGATCTGGGTGGGTGGAATTTGGCCGTCCATATCTGCTCGCCACTTACCCTAATGCGCATTCGCAGCCCAGCTTAAAGCCGACGTCTCTTCCTCACATTTCATGGTCATCCCAGACCCTGGATCCTCCTAGAGGATCCTTTCCATTCATCGGAGCTTAACCACATGTTAACATATTGACATTTATAAGTATGTATTTTTTAGTTTGAGAGCACAAGGGAACATGCCCTTCGGTATCCCGAGTGTCGAAATGTCGAAGTGCCAAACAAGCCTAAATCGATGATTAGCCCCTTGGGTTATGCCTTGGTCAATATGACCTCTTCCCATATGACCACGGTCTCTCTTCCGTCGGGATTTGTCAAGGCGAGAGCCCAACCTCTTGTCAATGGGACTCCCGAATCCCCGATCCCCGATTTCTCGAAACGGGTAATCTCTCGACACGTAGCCACCTGAAATTGGTCGGTCTACGACTGCTTCGGGGTTTCCACCATGGAACATCTTGATCTCTCATCACCAGAACTCCCGAGTTCTCGATTCTCGATTTCCTAAAATGGGAAATCTCACGACACGTGGCCTCCTTTAATCAGACGACCCGAATCTACTTTGGGGATTCTACCATGGAATGCCCCGATCTTTCGTCACAAGAACTCCCGAGTTCTCAACTCCCGATTTCTCGAAGTGGAAAATCTCTTGACACATGGCCTTCATTATTCGGACGATTCAGATCTATTTCGGGGCTTTCGCCCCTATTCACTGGGGGTTTATCCCTCGGATATCTTCTGACAGATCCAACGACTATCGGGTTTTTCAGTTGAGATCTGATGGCTCAAACAGGTTTCTAACTTATGTGCTCTCCCACGACTTCCTGGACATGGAAAGATCAATGGTCTGGATTCTCTCATGGACCTTGGGGATCTACGGTCCTGATCTCTTCGCTACCCACGAAGACACATAAAGTCACAGGGGTAAGGCACTTAACATCCTACTTTCTCCTACCAAATCTAATGGTCATGAGTGACCACAGATTTCCCGACGGGATCTCGTCCGTCGATCAACACCTATCAAGGTTAAGGTACTTATCTTTCTAGCTTCTTCTTCTTATCTGATGGTCATGAGTGACCACAGATCTCCTGATGGGATCTCGTCCATCGATTTGATACTTATCAGGGATTTCTTAAGGCCTTGCGCCTTCACGTCCTCTTTCCAGGCTCTTGATAGGCTTTTCAAGAAGGGTATCTCTATGGGGAGGTTTACCCAGGGTACTATCTAAGGCAGATAAGGGTATCTCTCTCCCGAGAACCAGGCGTGAAGTCTAAATTAGATCAGTATGCATATAAATAATGATTTATGAGAACATAAGCCATACATAGTCTTTCCATTATAAACATACAACTACCAGTACTGATCAAAACATCATACAAACATTCTTATACTGAAATTATTCACAATTTCACAACTTATGAGCATAATTGTCAGAATACATATATTTCAAGATGACAAAGGCAAAACACTTATCAGAAAGTAACACCAGGGGTTATACAACTGCTGAGAGGGGTTCTCATTTCCACCCAACCGTAGGCTCAACGACTCCCAATGGATTTACCACTAGCCACCCCCGAGCTGAGACCATGATGTTGTGAGACTGCGTCTCTGTTTTCCAGTGACCAGGAGCGAAGGTTACTCTCCTTCCTCTCTGCTATCACTCACTCTGCATATCGCCAGAGTTCTCTTTCTCCCCTTGCGTCTGCCCCCCAATCGCTTCTCCCCCACGCCTTATACTCTTGCGAGGTTGTGTGTGGCGCGATTTCCCTTGCATTGGTCAGGCCTGACGGCTCTACAAATGGGTGGTTCACCTCCCCATCCCTCATTAATTCTTGAGGAGCCATCTACCTACCAGCCCGTGAGACATTTAATTCGGGGCCAGCGAGCCACTTTTGGTTCTCCGAGCCAGTGAAGTCCAAATACAGTATTGTTTTTTGGTGGAAGTTAACGCCACCTTTCTAGGTGCCTTCCACAGCCTTTCTGCAGCCATCGTGGTCTCTTTTTCAGCATATCCCCTCTCAACAGTCCTGCAATATAAATTCATCATATTATTCACATTCATCGGCCTTTTCCACAAGGTCCATTCACATCACATATTCACATTTCTGAGTTTTCCACAGTTCTTGGCTAGTCCAGTTATTTTTACAAACTAGGGGAAACAGGGTGTGTTACAATTCTTTCCCCCTTAAAGGAACATCATCCTTGATGTTCTATCTATCAACATGTCATGCATGTACAGATGCAAACAAAATTGGATATGTCTGTTTCATGGCATCCTCCATTTCCCATGTAGCCTCATCTGGGCCAAAATGTTTCCACTACACCTTGACCTGTGCAATGGTTCAGTTCCGGAGTGGGGTTTCCTTTCTGTCCAATATGCATTGGGGTTCTGGTAGAAGTTATCCCTCTGGTTTCACCTAGATCACAAACCAGTCAATTATATGATTAGCATCATGTACATATTTCTTCAGTAATGAAACATGGAAAACATTATGTGCTTTTACTGTGGGAGGAAGTGCTAGTCGATAGGCTACAGGTCCCACTCTATCTAGAACCTTAAAGGGTCCACAATACTGGGGTGCCAACTTGGCACAAGCTCCCATTTTCAGGGAACTCCTTCTGGGCTTAATTATGAGATATACATGGTCTCCCATTTTGAACTCTCTTGGAGTTCTCTTTTGGTCGGCATAACTTTTCTGTCGGTTCTGAACGACCTTCAGATTTTGTTTTATCTGAGTCACTTGTTGTTCCATTTCTTTCAACATATCAGATCCAAAAGAAATCCTATTTATAGGATTACTCCAGCTGACTGGAGTATTACATGGCCTACCTTAGAGGACCTCGAAGGGACTCATCTTTAAGGATGCTTGGTAGCCGTTGTTGTAGGCGAATTCTACCAATGGCAGATAGTCTTCCCATTTCCTGGGTTGATGCATTACATGCATCCTTAACATATCCTCTAATATTTGATTCACTCTTTCTATCTGTCTGTCGGTTTGAGGGTGATAGGCAATGCTAAACAACAATTTGGTTTCTAAACCAACCATCAGTGATTTCCAAAAATTGGAAGTAAATTTTGTGTCTCTGTCAGACACTATCTCTTTCGGCATACCGTGCAATCTGAATACCTCTTTCATGAATACCTGGGCGATATTAATCACCTTGCAGGTTGATTTGATGGGGATGAAATGAGCATACTTGCTCAGTTTGTCCACCACTACCATAATGGCGTCATTCTGTTTGGTTGAAGTTGGCAATCCAATGATAAAATCCATGGAAATGGTTTCCCATTTCCATTCTGGGATGGGTAAAGGTTGCAATAGTCTTGCTGGGTGTCAATGTTCTCCTTTAACCTGTTGGCACTCTATGTATCGGGCCAAATATTTGGCTGTGTCTTTCTTCAATCCAGGCCAATAAAATTGTTTCCGGGTGGCAGTGATCATTTTCTGGTATCCTGGGTGACGAATATATGGTCTTTTATGTAGTTCATCCATAATGAACCTCTTCAAGTCGTCACAATTTGGAACATACAGTTTATCTCTGTAAGTGAGCAGACCTCCTTTGGTCATCTCGTAGCCTTCATATTTTACTCCAGAGGGTTCTTGCTGTAGGTACAGGGTCACGGTCTGAACAAAGGGATCTGTCTCTTGTGCATTTTTGACTCTGTTCTTGACATCTGTCTTGCAAGTACTCATCGTTTCCAGGTGAATTGTTTTCATGCTTTTGCTAAGGGCATCGACCACCCTATTTTCTTTCCCTTTAATGTGTTTGATTTCAAAATCAAATTTGCTAAGGAGGGCCATCCATATAGCTTGTTTGGCATTGAGATTTGGTTGGTCAAACAAATATCGCAATCCACAGTGATCTATCATAAGTACAAATTTTCTTCCCAAGAGGTAGTGCCTCCACAATTTCAAGGCATGCACTATGGCAGCTAGTTCTAGATCATGAGTCACATAGTTGACTTCATGTTCGTTCAATTTTCAGTATTCATAGCAGATCACACTTCCTTTTTTCATAAGGACTCCTCCGAGCCCTTCCTTACAGGCATCTGTGCACACAAGGAAGTCAGCTTCTGGGTCAACGATTTTCAACATGGGTGCATGGGTCAGTAGATGTTTCAGGGTTTGGAATCTTTCTTCACATTTCTGTGTCCACATGAATTTTGTCCCCTTCTTCTGGAGGGTAGTGATTGGACAACCAATCTTGGAGAATCCTTTTATAAATCTCCTATAGTATCCTGCTAATCCTATAAAGGATCTGATGTCTGAAACATGCTTTGGGGCAGACCATTCCATGATAGACCTGATCTTGTCAGGATCTACTGCTACCCCTTCCTCGGATAGAACATGTCCCAAGTAATGCATTTGCTTATGAAAGAAGTCACATTTGTTGAATTTAGCATAGAGTTGATGCTCTCTTAGCACTTGCAGCACAAGTCTAAGATGCTCTTCATGTTCTTCTCTATTCTTAGAGTAGATTAATATGTCATCAATAAAAACTAGTACAAATTTATCAAAAAATTTACTGAGTACATTGTTCATTAAGCACATGAAAGTGGTAGGGGAATTGGTTAACCCAAATGGCACTACCACAAACTCATAGTGACCATACCGTGTCCGGAAAGTAGTTTTATGGATGTCTTCACCCTTGATTCAGACTTGATGGTATCCCGACCTCAAGTCAATCTTTAAGAAAATAGACGCACCTCCCAACTAATCGAATAGATCATCGATCCTAGGCAAGGGGTACTTGTTATTTATGGTTACTTTATTGAGTTTTCTATAATCTATACACAGTCTAAGGGTGCCATCCTTCTTTTTCACAAACAGGACTGGTGCTCCCCATGGGGACACGCTGGGTTGAATATAACCCTTATCCATCATTTCTTTCAATTGCAATTTGAGTTCCACTAACTTAGGTGTGCTCATCCTGTAGGATGTCCTAGACACCGACACCACTCCTGGTGCAAGTTCTATCGAGAAGTCAATGTCTCTTCTCGGAGGTAGACCTGGTACCTCTTCCGGAAACACATCTCTGTATTCTCTCAGGATAGGGTGATCATCAGGGCTTGGTTTATCACCTTCGATTGTTTTCAACACCTGTATTGCATATAGGGGACATCCTTTTTGGCAATACTTTCTCATTTGCAGGGCTGATATTTGCCTCACTGAGACATGTTTTCGGATCCCTTGAAGGGTTATCCTTCTCCCTTATTTACTTACACACTCCAAGGTTTTATGGTAATAGTCTAGTCTGGCTTTATGGGCAGCTAGCTAGTCCATACCAATCAACAGATCGTATGATCCTAGGGGTAATATGTTAAGGGTTTCTTGGGTGGGGAATTCACCCAACATTAATTGGCAGGCTGGTATGACCTCTGCTACCCTTCTTTTGGTGCCAGTGGCTAGCTGTACCAACCATGGCTTGGTTTGTTTTTGTGGCTGTAGTTTACACTTATCAACATATTTAGGGGCTATATAACTCAAATTTGAACCAGGGTCAATAAAAAAAAACACCAGATGGTTGAAAATTATACCTTCTATTTCCACCACTAAAGCTTGGTGGTCATCTTGGTTATTATCCATTGCTGCATAAATCTACGACACACTCCTGGCCACATCATTGACTGTGGTAGCTTCCTGAATGTTATAAACTTTCCAACTGTTCTGTTGTCGGTGTGGACAGTCTCTCAGAAGATTCTCTTCTCCACAACCCCAACATTTCAAAGGTTCTCTCTTTGGGTTATCAGTCTTTACTCGTATAGGTCCAGAAGTTTTATTTCTGTCTGATGAGGGAAAGTTCTGTTGGAGTACACTCCAGGCTAGAAAGTTCATTCTGGGGTTCTTCTTGTAGTTCTTAAATCCTAAGGATTTGATCCCCTTTTTCTGAAATCTCGAACCACTCTTATGTTTTCAGTCTCCACGAGACTCTGCTCGATGTCCATATTGTTCATGACAATATGTTTCCTTTCGAATAGTGTCTTCTAAGGTCTTTGGCTCATCAAATTCAATTCTGTTTCGGTATTCCTTGGGTAGCCCACTGATGAAGCGTTGCACCTTTGACTTCTCTTCTTTGATGTAGGGTACATATCTCAATAAGTCGAGGAATTTGTTGACATATTCCTCTATAGTGAGTTTCCCTAGTTTGAGTTCATAAAACTCTTTTATCTTCTCGTCGAAATATTTTTCTGACAAATACTTCTTCCGGAAGTATTTCTCAAATTGTTTCCAGGACAGGTCCTCCTCACGAACCCCTTTCACATTCTTAAGATCTTCCCACCAGATGGAATATTTTCCGTTCAGGTTGAAAGTGGCCACTCGGGCTTTCAAATTCTCTGAAAAATCATGGACTCTGAAATATTTCTTCAGTCCAAGTAGCCAGGCCTCTGCTTCCTCTCCCTTCTTTATCTCACCATCGAAGGAGGGAGGTTTGGCCTTTCTGAATTCCTTAAATTTATGATCCTTGGAAGTCTTTTGCTTCTTCTGTTTTCTTCGAGAATAGGAACTGGTCCTGCTACTGGAAGAGCCTTCTAAATCGCCAACTTCCTTCTCAGAGGAATCGTCTGGCACTAGTCCTTTACATCTCGGGTGAACCTTCCTTGAGGTGCTCCTCTCAGTATGGCCACTGATATGACCATGTTTCTGTATCTTGGGTTCATGCTGCATTTGTCGTTGTAGGTCAGATAAGCTCTACAGTAAAACTGCATTAATTTCAGTTTTCTTTTCTTGTTCTTTCATCATCCTTTCATTGTCGGCCTTGCATCTTTGCAATTCAACCATGAGACTCCTCATAGTCTCAGCTAGATATGGAGGGGTTCCTATTGCTCTTATTTCATCAGACTCTTTGTCTCTATTGTGGGAGCCTTCTCCCATCTCTTGGTGAGTCACCATTCTCTGCTTCTGTAAATTGCCGCGACTGATCGTCCGCTTGGGTGAAAAGACAAACCATGCTTATTAGTCAAGAGTTAGATACATTTTTTAAAACCTACACATAAATTCATAACTCTTTCACATGCATACACAGTCGGGTTCTCGTTTCCAAGTTTTGATCCTGGATAAGAGAGTTAAGTTAGGGGGTTACTCCTCTTAGGAGTGCTTCGAACGGAGCTTATACGCAACTCGTTCATGATCCCAATCAGGCTGAGTGTTGTCACCATGTTCTGATACCAATTTGTAATGCACCCACTACCATAATCAAGTTTTCGTTGATTTTTGGAGAATCAGAGCCCTCGAAATATCTACGGAGGTCTAGCATAAGCTAACTCTCTCTCTCTCCCATGTCATCGCGGGTCAGGATCACAGGTCAAATAATCATGGTACTTCTTGTATTTCACGCCTCGACGCTATAGGAATGTCGAATCGTTTGACTTTGCAACCGTCGAACCCTAACAGGGCTAGTGATTGGCCAATAGGGATGAATCCCAACAGGGTTAGCGAATGGCCATTAGGAACGGCCCTGTCACGCAGTTGAGTGGAGTACAGGTGGAGAGAGGAGTAACATGCCTCAGAGGGTGACGTGACAGGAGGAGGGTCCCACTTCACATGCCACACCATTCTGGACCCCTCCCGCCCATTAAAGGAAGAATGGAAAGGGGGTCCAGAATTCACCTGAACGTCGTTGATCAAGGTGAATAAATCCTGACCGTTCAAGAGTTTCTGTTCAATTCTGGACCCCCCCCTCACCGCTAAAGGTAGAACAATAAGGGGGCTCCAGAATGAAGCCTCAGTCGTAGATCTGGGCAGATGGACTCTGGCTATCCAGATCTGCTTGCCACTTACCATAATGCACATTCGTGCCCCAGCTTAAAGCCGACGTCTCTTCCTCACATTTCATGGTCATCCCAGACCCTGGATCCTTTGAGAGGATCCTATCCGTTCATCGGATCTTAACCACATGTTAACATATCAATATTTATAAGTCTGGGTTTCGGGGTTTGAGAGCACAAGGGAACATGCCCTTCGGTATCCCGAGTGTCGAAACGCCGAAGTGCCAAACAAGCCTAAATCGGTGATTAGCCCCTTGGGTTATGCCTTGGTCAATATGACCTCTTCCCATATGACCACGGTCACTCTTCCGTCAGGATTTGTCAAGGCAAGAGACCAACCTCTTTTCAATGGGACTCCCAAATCCCCGATCCCCGATTTCCCAAAACGGGTAATCTCTCGACACGTAGCCACCTAAAATCGGTTGGTCTATGACTGCTTCAGGGTTTCCACCATGGAACATGCCGATCTCTCGTCACCAGAACTCTCGACTTCTTGATTCCCGATTTCCCGAAATGGGAAATCTCATGACACATGGTCTCCTTTAATCAAATGACACAAATCTACTTTAGTTTTTCTACCATGGAATGCCCCGATCTTTCGTCATCAGAACTCCTAAGTTCTCGACTCTCGATTTCCCGAAGTGGAAAATCTCTTGACACGTGGCCTCCGTTATTCGGATGGTCCATATCTATTTCGGGGCTTTCGCCCCTATTCACTGGGGGTTTATCCCTCGGATAATTCCTGACAGATCCAACGGCTGTCGGGTTTTAAAGCCGAGATCTGATGGCTCAGATAGGTTCCTAACTTGTGTTCTCTCCCACGACTTCCTGAACGTGGAAAGATCAACGGTCCGAATTCTCTCATGGACCTTGGGGATCTACGGTCCTGATCTCTTTGCTACCCATGAAGACACAAAAAGTCACAGGGGTAAGGCACTTAACATCCTACTTTCTCCTACCAAATCTAATGGTCATGAGTGACCACAGATTTTTTGACGGGATCTCATCCATCGATCAACACCTATCAAGGTTAAGGTACTTATATTTCCAACTTCTTCTTCTTATCTGATGGTCATGAGTGACCACAGATCTCCCGACGGGATCTCGTCTGTCGATTCGATACTTATAAGGGATTTCTTAAGGCCTTGCACCTTCATGTCCTCCTTCCAGGCTCTTGATGGGATTTTCAAGAAGGGTATCTCTATGGGGAGGTTTACCCAGGGTACCATCTGAGGCAGATAAGGGTATCTCTCTCCCGAGAATCAGGCGTGAAGTCTGAATTAGATCAGTATGCATATACATAACGATTTATGAGAACATAAGCCATACGTAGTCTTTCCATTATAAACATACAACTACCAGTACCGATCAAAACATCATACAGACATTCTTATACTGAAATTATTCACAATTTCAGAGCTTATGAGCATAATTGTCAGAATACATATATTCCAAGATGACAAAGGAAAAACACTTATCAGAAAGTAACACCAGGGGTTATACAACTGCTGAGAGGGGTGCTCATTTCTACCCAACCGTAGGCTCAGCGACTCCCAGCGAATTTACCACTAGCCACCCCGAGCTGAGACCACGATGCTGTGAGACTGTGTCTCTGTTTGCCAGTGACCAGGAGCGAAGGTTACTCTCCTTCCTCTCTACTATCACTCACTCTGCATATCGCTATAGTTGTCTTTCTCCCCTCGTGTCTTCCCCCCAATCTCTTCTCCCCCACGCCTTATCCTCTTGCGATGTTGCGTGTGGTGTGATTTCCCTCGCGCTGGTCAGGCCTGACAACTCTACGAATGGGCGGTTCACCTCCCCATCCCTCATTAATTCCCGAGGAGCCATATACCTACCAGTATGTGAGACATTTAATTCGGGGCCAATGATCCGCTTTTGGTTCTCTGGGCTAGTGAAGTCCAAATACGGTATTGTTTTTCGGTGGAGGTTAATGCCACCTTTCTAGGTGCCTTCCACCACCTTTCTGCATCCACCGTGGTCTCTTTTTTAGCATATCCCCTCTCAGCAGTCCTGCAATATAAATTCATATTATTATTCACATTCATCGACCTTTTCCACAAGGTCCATTCACATCACATATTCACATTTCTGAGTTTGCCACAGTTCTTGGCCAGTCCAGTTATTTTTACAAACTGGGGGAAACAGGGTGTTACATTTTGTCTTATAATTTGTAAAGCCTGATCTATTGTGGGGTACTGACTTTCAAATAGGAATGTAGCTATAAATTTCTGGGTCATACCATGCCAATCTATAGTGGATAAGCATAGTTTTTCTTGAATATACCAGTTGATAGGCGTAGTATCTAAGGTGTTAATGATCTTATGTACGCACTATTCTTTGGGAATTCTAATCCAGGCTTCCTCATAACTTCGCACATGGTCCTTAGAACAACTCTTACCTATGTACCAAAATTCACAACCTTCATCTTGGTCTAAAAAGAACATTGTCAATAAGGTGCGACATTGTTCCCACTCCACGATGTTCTTCTTATGTGTTCCCCACCATCTAGCTGGTGTTTCTTTCAACACTTCATATGGTGTCAACATCCTCTATTGTACTAGCACAATTCTCTCTAATTCAGCTAGAGATGTCTCTAAATGATTCAAACCATCAAATGTAGGAAGATTACTTACTTTTGTGCCAATCCAGTGAACTGCCTTGGTCAATCTGGCACGCCTCCGCGTAGAGACTTCATACATTATGTTTTTCCAATTCTCCAATGCTTCTTTTGAATATGATGAGCATGCACTTTCGCTTCGCCAACTCAGATTTCCATCTGTTTTAGGGTTAATATAATTCTACTGTCTTACTGTCAGTTTATAGATGTTCTCTAGTTCATAGGCACATCGTTCTTCTCTTATAGGTTTTCTGTATCTGCAGCCTTCATCAGGATCAAGAGGTGCAATGAAATTAAGGCCATTACCCTCGAATGCCATTCTTCTCTTTTTTAGGTCAACAACAGTCAGATTGTTGAAATCCCAATCAATTCCTAACAACGCGGGATAGGGATAACTATCATAAACAATCTCAATCACTTTGAAATCTGCAAATGTCCTCACTCCATCGATGTCCATAGGGACATGTTCTAGTCTTCCAAAGGGGCTTACCGCCTGCTGGTTATCCATCATGAGCCTAATAGGAGAGTAAATCAATTTAGGTTTTCCCATTAGTGCCCAAATCTGCTTCGTCATAACAATTACTTCTGATCCCAGGTCGAGGACCACATAGTCCACGTCATAGTCTCCAATGTCAGCACTAAGGTGCAGTTCCTTTCTTGTCCTCCTTTTCCTAGATATTTGATTCATAACTCTACTCAACAGAGTATCTATTCTTCCAATTTCATATTGTCTTATCAATTTTTGTAGTTCCTACACAACTGTTTCATCTTTAATCAAATTGATACAAGTATATAAGAAATCTATAAGCTTGCTTACCTCTTTTCCTTGCCTAAATGGGATAGATTGATCAAATGTTGAAGGCATTTCACATTCCTTTACTTTTGGTTGTGCCCTAGATGAAGAAGCTTGTTCTCCTCCAAATTCTCTCCTTGTTTCTTCAAAAGTATTCTTTTCTCTCCTCGAATCAAACAATGGTACCTTCTCTGAATCTCTTTTGATCCTTGATTCGTCTGTATTCTTTCCTGGAGTCACCCTATCTTCTCCTGTGACAACGCCTCCTCTAGTAATAACAATGATTTTGGGTTCTTCACTTCGAGGTTCAGTGGAAATTAGTTGGACTTGCTGGTTTCCTCCTTGTCTTTCCTGAAGTTTGGCTAACAATATTGGACAATCTTTAATGACATGATCAAATGAATTACAATGGTTGCAAGTAGTACAAGGGTTCTGACAATCCCTTGCCAAATGACCTGGTTGGGCGTAGTTATAGAAAATAATCTGACCTCGACCTCGACCCAGAGCTCCTCCTCATTCTCTTCCTTTGAACCCACCACGAGGATTGAAGTTTCCTCTTCCTGGGGAGTTGAACTACACAACATTCCCTTCTTGTTGTAATTCTCCTTGAATTCTGTATGTATCCCTTGATCTTTCATGCATGAGGTCATAAGCCCTACAATCGTTCTCATCATGCCCCACAAATTTGTAAAATGTACAATAAAGGTTGGTCGATGTCTGGACATATTTCTGCATATAATAACATTCACCAGGGTGATTTCTAGTTCTACATACCTCGCACCATGGTAAAGTGGCCTGCTTCAAAGGGTTAGGGGCTCCAGAGATGAATTATTCATTAAATAAGAGACAATGTTCTTTGTCATGGCCCTCTGATTTACATCGGATACACCAGATGTCTTCTCTTTTCTCTTTCCCCATATCTTTATTCATGGCTTCAACCTGTAAAGATAAACTAGTTAATTGATTCAAAATCTAACTCATACCTGGACTAGATTCTCCTATAGGGGTTGCTTCTAGTTTCATTGCAATCTCTAATGCTTCAACTTGCGAAGCAACTTTCTTTTGCATCAGAGGAAATCTAATATGTGGCAGGAGGGTAGTGATGAACCAATCCTTATGTTGTTCATCTGAGATCTGAAAATTTAAGTGGCATGTTAGGGTCTTAAACCTCTGATCAAATTCCCAAATATCTTCAGTCACCTTCTACTTGATTTCCTTCAACTCCATAATGCATTGTGACTCTGACTTAGGCTTCTTGAACTCTGCACTCAACACAGTCTTAATGTCATTCAGTGGCTTAGGTTGTACATATCCTGAAACAAGCTTCATATACCAACTCAATGCACGATCCCTCATGGTAGTACTAAACTAAGGTCTCTTAACATCTTTCTTAATGCTCCACATAGCCTCGTATAAGAACCAGTGTTGGTTGGGATCCTCGGATCCATCTCCTCTAAAAATAGGTAACCTCATTTCATCTGCAATTGATTTCCCTTGGTTTCTTGACTGAGTATGTACTAAAATGTTTTTGATAGTTCTTTGAGCACTCTGATTACTCTGGTTACTCTGATTACTTACTGCTGCTAAAAAAACAAGAGGAGTAGAAATACTTACTTCGACAGTGGGCGCAGTCCCTGAAGATTCTGGTTCTTCTCGGTGAAGTTCTTCAGTTTCTACTTCCTTTTCCCTTGCGAACTCTAAATACTCCTCATCTGATTTCCCTTCTTCTTCCCCACTGTATAAATCTTCGTCTTGTGCCAATGGTACATAACTCTGCTTAAACAGGTTCACAACAGGAACCTTTCTGAATGATCTCCCATTACGCATGTGTCTAGCCTCTACATCATTGTCGTTGTCTGAATTCTTGAACATTAGCTTTAAAATACAACTCATTCTGTACCTTCAAGATATTCTTCTAATGCAACATCTTAATCTTCAACTTCAAAAAGCGTAGAAACTTTCCTCTAGGTCCTTTAAATAAATACCTCTTTGCTTGACTATATGACTCTACTCTGTCGATAGCAAACTCGGTAACGTATCCTCCAATAATGCTATCAAACCAGAGATCCACTTCTATTGACACAATGTTATCAACTCTCTTGAATTTCTTAATCAATGTCGATGTCCAAACCATAGGTGGTCTAGATCTGATCTCAAATTGAGTATCTGCTAATCTAGGTAACCACTCATTAAACTCCTTATGAACTCCTGCAAAGAAAATATTGTGTATGTCAGTAAAGATGTACCTTCCTAACCAATCTTCTATGCTAATTCTAGGGTTATTGTTCTGAGCTTTGGCGAAGTCCCTTTCTTTTTCTTCTATCCACTTATGAATCTTTGTCTTCAATGGAAACCACCTTGACATTCCCTCAAGAAGATCCCTGTCTCGACAACAGAACCATTTGTTGGCACAGGGGAAGACCCAGGGTTCAACTCTAACAGTGCACCAACAAACCCTAACTACTGGCCCCTTCGGAAACACCTGCGAAGTAGATGATGTCTCACCCAAAGTAGCAATACGGGGGTTGCAGGACATAGGTGTCTACAACCAAAGGAAGTGCAATATGATTCCAGAATAACAACGCAAGATAACCTAGAGATTATTAACCTTATTATGTCTAGCTTCATGAAGTTAGTTATATCTCATTATCTTCAATAGGAACAATAATAATGCATAACAATATAATAGATAGAAAATATCACAACATTAACCACAAGAACAAAAATATTTACATGGTTCACCCTCTCCCTAGGGCTACATCCACAGAACTGTGTTTATTGATATAATAGGTAAAAATACATAGTTCTATCTTCGCACTTAGCTGCACATCCTTCTCTCTCTTCCTCTTTATTTCCCCTCCTTGTGCACCCATCTACAAGGTTGATCTTCGCACCTAGATGAAGATCCAGAATACAAGATTGATCTACCACAAAGTACTTCTATCTCTCAATATTTCTATTACCAACAACAACAACCCTCTCAACTCTTCTGGACCTCTATTTATACATTCCATGACTCTTAGACAACCCTAGACCGAATTCTAGGTGTCAAAACCCTAGGTCCACCTAACCCGTCTTTTCAGGACTTCGCCAATTTGTCCTTCCTTATTCTCCGTGAGGTGCTCCAAAGCACCTATTAGTGTCTTCTTCTACTTGTTGACCTATCCATGATTCATCTTCCTTGTTTCTTTGTCTTCCTAGATCTTCTCTTTCAATGACTTGCTTTCCCTTACTTTTCTCCTTCTTTTATGCTTCTTTAATCACTTCGACCCTTCCTTGATTTGTGTGCCTTCCACTCACTTCCTACTTTGTCTTTCCTCTTCTTTAATCTTTTCTTTATTCCTTGATACATGACCTAGGGCCAACATAGACTGTAACTATGATGTCTGTCATGTAAAGATCCTTCTATTATGAGGAATTAATGGAAGATCAGTAATGTTTTGACTCATACTTGTCTTATATGTTATTCTTGTTTTCATGTTTAGTTTATATGCAATATTTAAGTGATCTTCAATGCATCTTCATAATAATGCCTGAATCTACCTACTTGAAATTATATTTCAAGTTTTTTTTTTTTTTTTCGAGACAAAAATCATTGTATTGATATTTCTAGTGGAAATCAAATACACATTGATGATATCCCTTTGAATTTTAACATTAGAAATTGTTGCTTTTACAGAGTGCCTCTATTAGATAAGACTCTAGCCTATTCTTATGACTTTGACTAGACTTACAATTATCCTTATACAGGTCACTCTTTAAATAAATAGTTCGACAATATCATACTAATGCTAAGAAAAAACCATGAGATAAACTCTGTCTAACTTTACATAAATAAAAATTAAAACACGACAAAAAATCTATTCATCAAAAAAGTTGTAAGAGTATCAAGTATGTAGGAGTATGGTCCTTAATCTTATGAATAAGCAAAAAACCTTCCTCCAAAATGCGTGTTTCCTTTGATAACTAATCAACTTTTTGGTTGAATTCTCATGTAGACATGAGCAAAGGACACATCTTCAAAAAATGATTTATTTTCCATAATAGTATTGAAAATAGGCCCCAACTCCAAGTTAGAAATTATACTTTTACCATTTTCCTAGTCCATCAAAAGTTTGGAGTCACCAAAGACCTATAGCCTCTTAACTTGTCTATCCACTGCAACCTTAAGTAGGATCTAGAGGGAATAGAGTTTTGCTCTATTGTTTGTGCCTAAACCTGCCCCATACTTTAGTAAAATGTAGATTGCATTATCTAGATAAAGAATGGCCCCAACTCCTGAAGTTCCCAAAGTACCCTGGCATGCTCCATCAAAAAAGTCCCAAGGCTTAGTGCGAT
>ML794515.1:169537-196919 GCA_009831015.1 Picea engelmannii
CATATTACGATTTAAGACTAGGTTGCATATAATTTGTTGTTGCTAAAGGTAAATTGATTGCTTAGAATTTTTGTTGTTCCATTAAGGACCAACCATCTTAATAATGGGTAGGGAAAAACAAACATAATTGGTACATACTTAAGTCAATTCCCACTTCATATGGAAATTATGAAGAACCATGTTTAATGAAAATTCAAAAATTTAACCTCATTTACTTTGTTGTTGGGTTTTGGTCACAAGGGTGGATAGATCCCCTTTAAGCTCAATAGCTGTGGGTTGAGCCTCAAAATAAATGGTCATGGATTTGAACCTAACCCTAGATCTATTTGTGTATATTAAAAGTGTCAACATTAAAATGCACACCCAAGATTCCCTGTAGCTCCAAAAATCGTTTTATAGGTTGTAAGATGGAGTTAGATATATTGTGAATTTACCTATGTCATCTAAATTTCAATTGGCAAACGGGATATGTTTCTTTCATGCACCTAGATTTGGTATTTCATGTAAATTTGAAGGCAAAACTGCCTCAGAGTAAAATGCATGCCCTAGTATCAATTTTGACCCAAATGGAGTGGTCCAACTTGCATAAGGTTTAGTTTGTGATTTTACACTTGTCTATAAACTTATATTGGCATTTTGTAGACATTAACCTACCTAGAGTGCATAAAGGCTAAAAATTGTCTTGCAAAACCAAAGGCCCAAATTGTTAAAGTTGGCTTAATGAAATTGCATGCCCAAAGTTGGCTAAGGCTCCATAATTTAGGATTTAAGTTGTAAATTGATGATTCCATTATTTATAACTTGTTTGTACAATTAGTAGTGCATTTACACTCCAAAAATGATGATTTATATGCACCAATATTTATGACATTTTGATGAATCAGAGGATGGTGGGTTACGAGAGAAACCAAGGTCAATTTTTCATTTTTAGTCATAAAATACTCTTTCGTGCAACATTAGGCATTAGATGCATAGTAAAACTCTCGAAATGCACAACCTCTTTGTAAAAAGTAATCCAATGTTGTATTATACCTTAGATTTGAGTAGTGCAAGTTGTTGGGGGTGTGGTTTATCATAGTATACTTGTTCATGTTGTTTATTATGCAGTTGCAAGTTTAAAAAGGGTGGTTGTGCAAAAGAGGCAAAGTTTTCCTTGTAATTTGGAAGGTCTGAATAGTATTAAGTGACAAAATTAAAATGCACACGCAAGCTTCCCTGTAACTCCAAAAATTGTTTTATAACTTGTAAGATGGAGTTATATAAATGAAAATTTTACCCGTGGATCTAAAATTCAAATGGAGAATATGAGAGGTTGCTTTAATGCACGTAGATTTGGTATTTCATGTAAATTTAAAGGCTAAATTTCCTTATAATACAATGCACGTCCTAGTCTCAATTTTAACCCAAATGGAGTGGTTCAACTTGCAGAAGGTGTAGTTTTTTATTTTACACCTGTCTATAAACTTAAATTGGCATTTTTTAGAAAAAAAATTACTTGGTGTGCATAAAGGCTAAACATTTCCTTGTAAAACCTATAAATGTGTTGAACTTGAATATAATAAATCTAACTAGAAAATACTACACACATTTGCAGAGAGAAATTGAGAAAGAAGAAGAAGGAGATAAAGAAAGGAAGAATTCTCTTTAACCTTAATGAATAATTTACACATGATATACTCTGTATAACTCAATGAATGTACACTGGAGGAGAACCAATGCGCCATAGTGGTCGTCTAGAATGATCTGGACACACACCAACACTTACGGGAGTGAACTGCCACCTGTTCTAGTCTCTCAAGAAGTTACGGGAGTGAATTGCCACCTAGCTGAGTTAACTAGTCAACTAGTCTTCAGTTAATTGACTGAAACAGAGTGTAGTGAGGAGTAAATCAAGGAATCAAGGGTAATGTGTCAGTCTGGTGATGATCCCAAGGAAAGTGTGCATTAGCATGGTGATGATCCCAATGTTGCATGGTGACAATACCAATGCAACATCTACACTCAACTCAACTAGTCAAACTAAAGTGTCAACTGAAAGAGACTATTCTCCAGGTGGAATATTTTCCCCTAAAATATAGGAGACTGGATAATGACTAATTATGACTAATAAACAAGGAAAAACCTTAGGAAAAATAAATCCTAGGTGTGTGTGAAGTAACACCAACACCACCCCTAAACATCACTATGGTGAAAATAAAGAATGGGTCCTAGCAACAAGGCCATGTTAGGTATCCAAATGAAAAAGATGCACTGAAATAAAGTGAGGGAAGAGGGAAAAACTCATGGGAAAGCCCCCTCCCCCCATCAAGGTACAATGTATGTAAAAGAAGAACTACAGTTGCTATGAAACTGTGTCCTTCACTCCAAGACGAATTCGCAGAGAATGGGACTTCTATTCAGTGAAGGTCTTGGTGAAGATGTATGTCGTATGTTTTGTTGAAGTACAAAATTGTAGGTTGATGATCCCCTCGTGTACTAAGTCTCGGATGTAGTGCATGTGGATCTCGATGTGCTTTGTCCGCTGCCTCTGAACTGGATCTCTGTAGAACTTCAGAGTGCTCTGGTTGTCACACCAGATGATGATCGGTCGATGAAACTGAATGCCCAACTCAATGAGAAAATGTTGTAGCCACATAGCCTTAATGGTTATGTTAACTACCCCTTTGTACTCTGCCTCGACTAAAGATAGAGAAATGGAAGATTTCTTCTTGCTCGACCAATATATAGGCCTGGAACCAAGACTGACTGAGTAACCACATGTGGACTTGTGATCAGTTCTATTGCCAACCCAATCAGAATCAGTAAACCCGATGAGATCTAATGTAGAGTACGTTGCATAATGAATCCCAAAGGTGATGGTTCCTTGTATGTATCGAAGGATACACTTTGCAACTTTCCAATGTAGCTCATGTGACTCCTGCATGAACCTGGAAACTGCACCAACTGCATAGGAGAGGTCTGGTCTGGAGTGTGTGAGATATAAAAATCTCCCCACTATATTTTTGTACAGTGTGTTGTCAACCAGTGGAGTCTCCCCGCCATCCTCAAGTTTGACTATTGATAAGAAAGGAGTTGGACTAGACTTGCAATCTGTCATGTGAAAACTCTCAAGGAGATCTCGTGCATACTTGGCCTGAGACAGTTTGATGCCTAATGCATCCTGAATGATCTCGAGTCCAATGAAGAAGTGTAGTGGACCCATGTTCGTCATCAAAAACTTGTCATGTAGAATCCTCTTGACTACAAAAATCTCTGAATTCGAGAAACCAGTGATCAACAAATCATCAACATATAAAACTAAGAGTAGAAGTGAATCAGTTGTCCTGAGCATGTAGACATTTGGGTCTGATTCGCAGTGTACAAAGTTCTGTGATAACATGTAGGAATCCATCTTGGCATACCATGGCCTCGGAGCCTGCTTGAGGCCATAAAGGGACTTCTTTAGTCAACAGATCAAAGATGAGTCTTGCATAAATCCCTGGGGCTGATCCATATAGATCTCCTCATAGATATCACCATGAAGAAATGCATTCTTCACAACCATCTGATGGACTTCCCATCCCTTGGCTACTGCAATGGAAAGTGTCAATCGTATGGAATCCATCTTCGCTACTGGAGCAAAGGTCTCATCATAGTCAATACCATGCACCTGTTGAAAGCCTTTGGAAACAAGCCTGGCTTTCTATCTACTAATCTATACATATGTTGTGCTCTTGGTCCTGTAGACCCATATGCATCTAACAAGTGTCCTCCCAGAAGGAAGGCGAACCAGATCCCAAGTATGGTTCTCGAGGAGGGAGTTGTACTCCTCTTGCATGGCAGATTCCCAAAAGGGATTTCTAGCATCCTCGCCATAAGACTGTGGATCTGAAGACTGAACTAAGAAAATATGCCTAGAGGGAAATGGTTTAGTGGTAGTGAGTGCAACATGAGGCTCCTCGAAATCAGATCGATTCCTCCTAGTATTGGCTAGATTACCAACAAGATCCCCTTCATCCTGAAGAGTAGTCTATGCCCACTTGGGCCTATGCTCTGGCTATGCAACTATATATGGATGCTCTGACTCTGCATTTGACTGTACTGACTCTGAATATAAATCATTTGAGTCCTCTGAATTAGAACTCTCATCTGAAGAAGAGTCGGAATGTGCATGCTCATCAAATCGGACATGGGGAAGAATGAAGGTGTCTGCATGCGGTTGTTGAGGTACATGCGAGACACTTTCCTCGAATTGGACACTACGCTCAATGATGAGTCAGTCTGAGGAAATATCAATAAGCCTATATCCCTTCACACCATCGGGGTATCCAACAAAAATACACTCAGTGTTCCATGGATCAAGTGCCTTCCTCTTTTTAGAGGGAATCCAGGCCCATGCACGTGAACCGAAAATGCGAAATTGGGTCACTTTTGGTTTGAGGCCTCTCCAAGCCTCGTAGGGGGTCTTATCCTTGACATATCTATGGGGAGATATGTTTTGGATGTATGTTTCAAAATTAAGTTCTTTGGCCCATAGTCTCTCTGGTAGTGACTTTGAATGCAACATGCAATATGTCATCTCCTTTAGAGATTTGTTTTTCTGCTCAGCAACTCCGTTTTGTTGCAGAGTATAGGGAACTATGTGCTGCAAGTGAATCCCTGCCTCATGGAAAAGATTATGGATCTCATGATTTATATATTCTCCCCCATTATCAATTTGGAGGACTTTGATCTTCTTTCTGGACTATGTCTCAACCAAGGCTTTGAAATCTTTGAGGTGTTGAAAGACCTCATATTTTTTCCTGAGAAAGTAAATCCATGTAAAACATGAGAAATCATCAACAAAAATGAGAAAAAACCTCGCTTTGCTGATAGATGGATGCGAAAAAAGGACCCATAAGGTCACTGTGGATTAGATCTAAAGGCGCAGAAGCTCTCTGAGACTTTCCTTTTTCGAATTTCTCTTGAGGGTGTTTTCCGAGAACACATCCCTCACATATTGTTACACATTATTTTCATCATCCCTATGACTGTTAATGATGTAAACCTATATGTTGCCTTCAGAGGGGTTAGTGGCCTGAATTCTTGAAGAAAGAAGGGAGAAGAAATTTCCCTAAGAGAAGAAGTTGTATTTTCCTGTGTAAAAACCCTATTAAGGAGGATTTCCGTAGGTTGCACTATACACAGGGTTTGCAAATGCCTGATTTCTGCACCTTTCTCTATAGCTAGGTTGCAGAGTTTCTGCAGGCTGCACTATAACTAGAGTGCAGAAATTCCTGTGCGTGGGAAAAAATAGCATCTTCTCGATGCTTTTAGAAGGAGAGGCTTCTATAGTGAGGTGGCCTTTGAATGGTTTGGATCTTACTCGCTTTCATGATTTAGTGGGATCATCCTAACCTCCTCACCTTATCCTCTTCAGCTTATAAAAGGAGAGGACCTCTCATGGAGAAAGTTAGTTGTTTTGGCTTGAGATTGTTAGCTTGGTTAGAGTGGCTTTGAGATTTGCTTTGTCAAGATAGATTGTGAGTAGCTATCAGATCTATGGCCTCAACATCCTTGGAGAAAGAAGTGTGTGGGAAGCAAGGAACTGTTGGAAGGAACCTGACAACATCAAGGCATCTGGTTGTATCTTTCTTCCACATTCTTTAATAGATATATACTTTTATTTCCTATATGAATGTTATTTGTTCATATTATATGATTCCTTGATCAAGTACATAGTTTCATATCAAATAGACTTTGTTATTCTTGTCTTAGTTGGCTTGTGTTTCTTTGCAAATATTTCTCCATAAGCCTCGCGACGGAGTTTGGATTGCATTGGCGAAGTCGAATCTTTGATATTTAAAAGGTATGTTCTAAATCCATTTCTCATTTGATAATCGAATCTAAGGAAAGAGTAGTGTATTGTTTTGTTTTGTTCTAGTTTCATAGTGAATCTAGGGGGATTGATTTGTGTCCACACTTAACAATTAGCTCAATAACAAAATTGGCGACTCCACTGGGGAGAGAATTTTTTTCCTAGTTTGTCTTTATTTCTTGCTTTGATTGCTTGGGTTCTATTTTCAAAGTCATTGGGAGATCCAGCTTGACTCTTTCATTGTTTAAATTCATTGGAAAACCTTCATGATTTTATTTTTTCCATTTTTTATTTTTTATTTTTATTTTCACACCCTGCTTTGAGGGACAGTGCGGCGATATAGGATCGCCGCACCTCGCCTGTTTAGACTAGTGCAAAATTTCCGCATCCTACCCATATATAGCTTGCAAAAACCTAGGATTGACGCACTGTGTTAGTCTACAGCCTGCGACGATTGTGAAAATTTTGATTTTTGATGGTTTTTCCTTACCCACATCTAGGATTTGGTTCTGGGATGAACTTTTGGAGCCTGTATTTGACTGTTTACAGTCTGCTTGACAGTTTTTGAGCTTCGTTTAGCCATCTTTGCTTTGTTTTCTTTTGAAATATTTGGTCTCTTGCTTTGAGTGTCTTTTTGTTACAAAGCATTGTTTTTTCTTTAGAATTGTTTGGTGAAAGAACTTCTTTTTCTTTTATTGAATAGTTCATGTTAAAAAATAAACTTTGTTTGGGTTTCTTTTGTTTTGAAGAAGTTCTCTATTGCTTTTAGTGTCTCTTTGAAACATAAACTTTTTAATTTCTTTCTTTTCATTAGATTGGGGGCATCTTTGCATTTGAAGTAGCAAAATTGCATTGTTTTTGGCCTTTTTGGTCTTGAATTCTGAAATTTTTTCCCCCTCATGCCTGTGGGGGGCCATGAATCGTGTATTGGTGTATAGTCGTTTTTGTTCATTTCTTGAGAATATTGATATTGATGAGTTTCATAAAAAAAATTGGGACATTTGTGCATCTGGAAATGATAAACGTTTTCTCCTTCTCGTAATATAACTTTCATCGAAATGAAATATTTGCATTCTCATTTCTTTGCATTGTTTAGAGTTGGTCAAAACATCATTTAGTCCACGCCATTTTCCTCTTGAGTAACAACAGCCTTAAAATAAAGCGCTTAGAAAAATTGATTAGACATTTTTATATTTTCTAGTAGCAAACCTACATTATATTAGTTGTAGGACTTTGGAATAGGTGTGAAAGATAACTTTCCAAAGCTGCAAACAAACATAGAATCTTGTGTTAGGGAACGGTGAAATCCACTTACTACATTTTGTGCTGGGAAGCCCTTCTAACACAAGGGTCAATCACGAGGTCACGTTGAGACTGACAGAGTTACTCACCCTGCTTTGTTGGTCTTGGTGTAGAGATTGCGCGTATTATGGGGGTCTCTTGAAAGTATACCCATAATGATGAGTGGAAGCCTTTCAAGTTGATTTCGGGCTAGATACCCTGCCTTTGCGCATGGATCAGACTATCGAATGTTTCCCCAGGCATCATTTTAGTAGTTGGTAAACTTAGTAGCCTATCTCTTTAGAGTCTTTACACAAGGTGATTGTGGAGGGTCGAGTCTTCATGGTACCTGGAATCGACGTTGGCCAAACTCACTCGGGCTCCTTGGAGGGTATACCCATCATTATGTGTGGGAGCTTGCACCAAGGCATAAATCTGTTAAGCAGGTCGTCAATGTAACTTTTCCACCTGCTCTATCTCATCCCCTTCTTACATTGTTCCTGCAATGTTGGATTTCATCACCAACTTGTGCGTCCATTGTGAGAAGGTTTTGTTTGTTTGCTTGCTTACTAGATTTTTAGCGTGTGTTGTTTGTTTTCCCTAGAAGAATCTAGGTTGGATCTGTGTTTAATGGCATTAGTTCCTAGAACGACCAATGAAGGAACCCCTTTGCCAGGGGAACCTTTTGCTTTTCCTTATTACGAAAACATTGGCCCTCCTCACATCGCTACTTTGAGCCTTCCAGGTCTCACAATTGGATTACCAGTATGGTTGTTTTCCACTCAGGGAATCTCGAATGCAGTTAGTGCTTCTGTTGTAAGAACTCCCCCCCAAGAACATCAACCTCATGTTGATCCTTCACCTTCTTCACTTGTAATATATTCTTAACCTTCTTCACTTGCAAGGTCTTCTTTCATTTCATCTTCTTCGCTAAGTGAAAGCTCTCGAGCTAGTAACCTGGTGGATAAGAAGAAGAAGAAAAATAAGCAAGGGTCCAAACTTTCAACCACTGCTGGACATGTAGGAAAGAAACCATTTACTGTTAATCATGCTGGGAGTGTTGATGATGTTAAGATCACCCAAACAACCCATAAGACCAGGTATCTTTGCAGGCTTTGTAAGGGTAGGCATCTTCTTAAGGATTTCCCTAGTATATCCAAGGTTATAGAAGCATGGTCTACATGCCCTCGCCAACCCATGTCGTCAGCCTCTGAACTACATGTTGATGACCTCATGTTAACTAGTCAAGATACTGTTGGGAAGAAGAAAAGTAGAGTCAAGTTCTCATGTATGTTATGAAAAGGGATTTATCTAACTCACCTTTGCCCTCGTATGGATGAAGCCTCAAAATTTCTGGAAGACATGACTGTTTCACAACCCCAACTTCCAGCTGCTTATCGCAAGCTTACTCTTGACCCACCTATAGTTGATGGATTGATCAATTCGGTCCTTTCATCAGTCAATTTGATTGATCATGTCATCAATCTGGTCACTTCCTTAGTTGAACCAATTGAAAAAGTCATCGATCCGATACCATCTTCGATCAATTCCACTCTCCCGTTAGAGAATGTCACCCAAGTGATCAATCTGATCCCATCTTCGGTTGGTCCCACTCTCCCGTTAGAGAGTGTCACCCAAGAGATCTATCCGTTTCCACCTGTCGACCCCATTCTCCCTTTGGAGAATGAATCCCAAGTGGTCGATCTGATGTTGTCATTGGTCGATCCTACTCTCCCGCTCAAGAGTAAACCCGATGCTACCCACGTTTTTCTTGTTGATACAGAATCTACCGTGTTGGGGGGAATTCCTCCTTCTCCCATGGAATCTCCTCCAAGTAATGAGGCCATCCTTTTTAATTGGGGTGTGATAACGGGACCTTGTCTTCCCTCTCACATTCCTTTCCAAATTACAGCACAGGTTTTTGGTCGGGACGTTCCTCAAAAACTGATAGATGAAGGTTTGTGTGTTAGTATTTTGTCCTCTCTTGCTTGGCTAGCTTTGGGTTATCCTCAGCTTGCACCAGTTACGTAGACTCTGTTCTCTTTTAATAGAAGAACCAGTCAACCTTTATGGATCCTTCCTCAGTTTCCCATAACTTTGGGAGGGAAAATTGTCTTTATTTATGTCATGGTAGTGCAAGACCCCTTGGATTTCGATTTACTCCTTTGGTGAGATTATGTCTATGCCATGAAATCTATTGTGTCCACTCTTTTTTGTGTGATATCTTTCTCGCACGATGGAAGAATGGTGACTATTGATCAACTTTCATTTGTTTGCCTTGACTTGACCATCAACTCAATGAACTCCCTAAACAGTTCATATATGCAGTCGGTATCACCCCTGCCACATGTCAATTATGTGGCATTGTCTTTCATGCCTTCACTTGCTGATGCAAATGAGATTCTCATTATAAGATTGGTCTCTTATGAATTGGATCCAGTAGTTGACATGGTCATCTATTTAGTAGGGCTATTGGATCCTGACCTCCTTACCCCTATTGTAGCCCTCGACATGGTGTCTTTCCAGAGTGTGTTTCTTCCATTGAGTGAATACCTCTTGGAATCCATGACCGAGTTTTGTTCCTTGACATGGTGTCCTTCCAGAACATTGTCCTCTTGGAAGCCATGATCAAGACTAGATTTGAGCATGGTTTTCTGATTTCAAGATCGTTAAAAAATGAAACCAGTTGTGAGGATAGTTTTCATGTCTCGGTAGAAACCTCGTTAAAAAATGAAACAGAGCTTACGATAATAGTTCTTGTTTCTATGTCAATATCGTTAAAAAATGAAACATAGGTTTGGGGATTTAACCTCGGTTTATGAGCATAGTTCTTATCTTGTGTCAAGCTCATTAAAGAATGAAACAACATCCCCCTCTTCAATTGAGTCAAGTACTTTGTTACGTATAGTATTTGAACCTTCTTTTCATCTTCCTATTCCGTTGGATGAATCAAAGCTTGGGGGGAAATGCTTTCAGCCTCTGGACTTCATGCTGAAATTAAACTGCTAGATTCTTAAGCTGGGGGATAAGTACCAACCATCCCTAGATAATACGTTGGGAAGTCTCAAGCACAATTTTCTCTGGTTCAAGCTTGTGTAAAAATGAAACCACCTACCTCAAGCATAGTTTCCTCTGGTTCAAGCTTGTGTAAAAATGAAATCAAGTCCAAGCATAGTTTTGTTGAGTTTTTAATCTTGTGTAAAAATAAAATCTATCCCAAGCATAGTTTTGTTTTGTTTTAAAGCTTGCATAAAAATGAAAACAAACCTGAGCTTAGTCTTTGTTCTTTCTCATGCTCATACATACATGAGAATAAGTGACTGATCTTAGTCTTTGTTCTTTCTCGTGCTCATAAATACGTGAGAATGTAACTGAGAACACTTTTATCACTTTTTCGGACTCGTAAAGGTTATACAAAAAAGGAAACCCCTGGAGTTCCCTTTAAGCTCTTTTCACGCTCTGTAAAAATGAAAATATTGTCGAGCGACCTTGTTCTTTTCATGCTCATAAAATTATTTGAAGAAAACATTTTATGGGCAGCAGGTTATCACTTTTTCGGTCTCATCAAAATAATTTACAAAAAAGGAACTGAGAGAGTTCTCTTTGAGTGTTTTTTAGAGTCTATAAACATGAAAAACCCCCAAGTTTTCTCTCTTTGGACTCGTTAAACAAACATATAAAGACCCATATGGGACCGAACCACTCCTTCCTAGGGTTCGTTAAACATACTCCAAGGTACTCATCCGAAGGATGAGCTTACATTTCAAGCATATGTTATCCTCCTCAAGCTTGTGTAAAAATAAAGAGGTACTCGCCAAAAATGGTGGGGGGAAAATTTGGAAAGAAATGTGTCTAAACCTGTATTCTATGGAAGAGTCACCTTTGAACATGACACCCTTTCACTTGCTTTGTGTCTAGGTTGGAAAATCCACTTGTCTCTTGATCATACCCCTTTCTAAGATTACAAATTGGTCTGTGATCCCTGTTGTTGAGTTAGTGTTTCCAAGAAAATTGTCGTGTCGTCAATATGTTCAAAGAGAAGTTCAACCCAGAAATCCTTCTATTACGTCGGCCATTTCTGCAGTCCTTAAGTCTTCTATTGTGTTGACCATCCCTAAGTCAGTCCTAAATCACTTGTTACTCTGATCTACCTCAAATATTTTTACCTGTTTCATGTCATTGATGGAGGATACATTAAGGCTTTCCTGTGACGAGTCTTTTCCTCTTGACTTCTACTCATTATCTAGGAATTAGACTTAGAAACTAATTGGTACTTTGGAACTTGCATGCCTCAATGGTAGGTTTCCTCGCTTTCGACAATGGGTTTTCATTATTGACCCTTGATCGGGAGATTTCACTGAGTGTTCAACTTCAGTTCATTAATTCGCATTCGTTGGATTGTACTAGTGTACCTTGGGAGTCATTGACATTAATGGTGATTTCCCTTGCACTTGTTAATGGTATTCACTAATGACCAGTAATCAAGTGGTTTCTACCATGTTCAACTTCAACACATGTATTCATATGGTTAGATTCATACTATAGAGTGGTGGAGATGAAGACCCTAAATCTTTTCTCACAGATTCAAGTTGCATTGGAGTATATTCAGTTTGTACTATTGCATAGATCCACATTGTATGTCTCATGGCTATGTTCAAATTTGAGTCTTTAACACATAGATCCATAGTGTATTTTTGGTGGTTAAGTTCAGATTTGCGTCATATTGGCATGGATCCACAGTGTATGTTTGGTGGCCATGACCTGTCTTACTTGACATGGATCTTCGCATGTCGGCATTTATTCTTTGAGTCATTTGTATTTTGAGTATGGGAATGCCTGCCTTAGTAATGATATGTTATTGTACTGTATTTTCTTGTTTGTGGGCAGGTTTCCGACCGACGTGTTCCTTGTTCCCTACATACACTTAACAAATTATTTCAGCTATCACTCTATTCTAACTTCATACTTTGGGGGCTTTCTGTTACACATTATTTTCATCATCCCTATGACCGTTAATGATGTAAACCTATATGTTGCCTTAAGAGGGGTCAGTGGCCTAAATTCCTAAAGAAAGAAGGGAGAAGAACCTTCTATGAGAGAAGAAGTTGTATTTTCCTTTGTAAAAACCCTATTAAGGAGGATTTCCGTAGGTTGCACTATACACAGGGTGAGAAAATGCCTGATTTCCGTACCTTGCTCTAGAGCTAGGTTGTGGAGTTTCTGCAAGATGTACTATAGCTAGGGTGCGAAAATTCCTATGCGTGGGAAAATTGAGCATCTTCTTGATGCTTCTAGAAGGAGAAGCTTCTATAGTGAGGTGGCCTTCGAATGGTTTGGATCTTACTCGCTTTCATGATTTAGTGGGATCATCCTAACCTCCTCATCTTATCCTCTTCAACTTATAAAAGGAGAGGAGCTCTCATGGAGAAAGTTAGTTGTTTTGGCTTGAGATTGTTAGCTTGGTTAGAGTGGCTTTGAGCTTTTCTTTGCCAAGATAGATTGTGAGTAGCTATCAGATCTATGGTCTTAGAATCCTTGGAGAAAGAAGTGTGTGGGAAGAAAGGAAATGTTGGAAGGAACCTGACAACATCAAGGCATCTGGTTGTATCTTTCTTCCACATTCTTTAATACAGATATACTTTTCTTTCCTATATGAATTTTATTTGTTCATATTGTATGATTCCTTGATCACGTACATAGTTTCATATCAAATAGACTTTGTTACTCTTGTCTTCGTTGGCTTGTGTTTCTTTGCAGATATTTCTCCATAAGCCTCGCGATGGAGCTTGGATTGCATTGGGGAAGTCAAATATTCAATATTTAAAAGGTATGCTCTAGATCCATTTCTCATTTGATAATCGAATATAAGGAAAGAGTAGTGTATTGTCTTGTTTTGTTCTAGTTTCGTAGTGAAGCTTGGGGGATTGATTTGTGTCCGCACTTAACAATTAGCTCGATAACACATACTCCCTTGGAGAAATGGATGTCTGGTAGAACATCAACCAATATTTTCTTACTAAGTTGTTGCATGTATCTGAAATTCAAATGTCCAAGCCTTTCATGCCATAACCTACTACTTTCATCAACATGTGTAAGCAGTAAAGCTGAATTAGGTTCAACGAATTCATAAAATGTATACAATGTAGATTGATGATTTACCTCACCGGTTGCAACCCTGGAATTAGTTTTCATGTCATAGATGTCCACGACATTTGGTTTGAATATGACTTTATTTTTGGTGCCAAAATTGATCATCTGATACATAGAGAGAAGGTTGACAGAAAGTTTGGGAACATGCAACACATTCTCGAAGCTTTTGTTGGTGAGTTCAATCCTTCCTTTTCCTGTGACTTCGACTGAAGATTTCCCCCCCATAAGAATAGGAGGATATTTTCATGCATCCAAAGAAGAATATACTGCTTTTGAGGCAACCATGTGATGTGATTCTCTTGAATCTACAATCCAAGCATTGGGAGAGTTGATGGCAATCAAGACATGGCTAGAATTGTCTTTCTTGGGATTCTGATCTTCTGGCTTCTTTTTCTTGGAACCCTTAGGGATGCGATCTCCAGGGTTGTTTTTCTAAAGTATTTGAGTCATCGGATCTATTTTTTTTTCATGCATGCAGATTCTAGATGGAATCCTTTGTGACAATACGTGCATTTCTCCCTATTTCCCCTTTGGATCCGGAGGCATCGGTGAAGGGTTTTGTGTACCCTTCCTTCTTTGGATGTGTGTGAGATTTCCTTTTATCTTTGTCTTTAGATTTTTGATATTTATGGCTTCCATATTGCACAGTAAGTGCATGCACCTTTGGTCCTTTGATTTTTCCCATGTTGATGAGCTCGGTTTGCTCTTGTGTCAGGGATTCGATAAAGTCCTAAAGAGAAGGCATCTTCCAGGTGGCTCTAGAGGTGAATCTGACTAAATGGAATGTGGACACGAACACAAATAATTCAAAACCAAGTTTGGAGAGAATGGTGAGAACCATTTGTTTCTCCTCCTTAGATTTATCAACCCCACAAGCTTTGAGTTGCAACAGTAAATCCTTGAATTTTGTAAAGAAATCTTGGATATTGTCGAAGCTTTTTGGATCCAATGTGAGAAATTCCACCTCCAGTATGTGTCCCCTCATCTCATCCTATTTTACAAATATCCCTTCCAAGGTGGTCCAGGATTCATTAGGAGTCTTACAGGAAGATATGTGAAAAAGGAGATCAGGAGAAATAAGACTACAAATTGTTCTGAGTGCTTCATCCATTCGATTTAAGTACTTGGATTTTTCTATGGCTGATGTAGGTTATGTATCTGTATTCAAGGTTAACCTATACAATCCTCTGGTTCAGAGATGAATCATTATTCTCTCCTTCCATGTAAAGTAGTTGTAAGGTGTAAGAATGAATTCTTTTTGGAAATCCATCTTCCCACTGTATTTAATCTTTTGTACCTGCAAAACAAATTGGTGTAGATTTTGCTTAGCAGTCCATCAACTCTAATACGATGTAAATGTGTTGAAACTGCACAAAATAGATCTACCTAGAAAATACTACACACATTTGCAGAGAGAAATTGAGAAATAAGAAGATGGAGAGAAATAAAGGAAGAATTCTCATTAATCGTAATGAATAATGAATAATTTACACATGATATACTCTATATAACTCAATGAATGCACACTGGAGGAGAACCAATGCACCATAGTGGTGGTATAGAGTGACCTGGACACACACCAATAGTTACAGGAATGAACTTCCACCTAGTCTAGTCTCTCAGGGAATTACAGGAGTGAACTGCAACCTAGCTGAGTTAACTAGTCTTTAGTTAACTGACTGAAACGTAGTGTAGTGAGGAGTAGATCAAAGAATCAAGGGTAATGGGCCAGTATGATGATGATCCCAAGGAAAGTTTGCATTAGCATGGTGATGATCCCAATGTTTCATGGTGACAAAACCAATGCAACATCTAGACTCAACTCAACTAGTCAAACTGAAGTGTCAACTGAAAGACAATATTCTCTAGGTGGAATATTATCCCCTAAAATATAGGAGACTAGATAATGACTAATTATGACTAATAAACAAGGAAAACCCTTAGGAAAAACAAATCCTAGGTGTGTATGAAGTAACTCCAACAAAACCAAAGGACCAAATTGTTAAAGTTGGCTAGAAAAAACTGCACACCCAAAGTTAGATAAGGTTCCATAATTTAGGATTTAAGTTGTAAATTGATGATTGCATTAATTATAACATGTTTGTATTATTCGTAGTTCATTTACACTCCAAAAAGGATGATTTGTATGCACAAATATTCACAAAATTTTGATGAATCAGAGGATGGTGGGTTACAAGAGAAACCAAGGTCAATTTTGCATTTTCAGTCATAAAAGACTATTCTCTACAAAATTAGGCAAGAGATGCATAGTAAAACCCTCGAAATTAATAACCTGTTTGTAAAAAGTAACTCAATGTTGTATTGTACCTTAGATTTGAGGTGTGCAAGTTGTTGGGGGTGTGGTTTATCATAGTAAACTTGTTCATGTTGTTTTTTTTCAAATTTTGCAAGTTTAAAATGGGTGGCTATGGAAAAGAGGCAAATCTTTCCTTGTAATTTGCAAGGTCGAAATTGTACTAAGAGACAAAATTAAAATACATGCCCACGCTTCCATGTAGCTCCAAAAATTGTTTTAAAAGTTCTAATATGGAGTTAGATAAATGTTAAATTCAGCTATGCATAGAAATTTTAACTGAAGAACATGAGAGGTTGCTTTCATGCACTTGGATTTGGTATTTCATGTAAATTTGAATGCAAAACTACCTCAGAGTAGAATGCATGCCCTAGTCTGAATTTTTAGCCAAATTTAGTGATTCAACCTACATAAGGCGTAGTTTGTGATTTTACACATGTCTATAACATTATATTGGAATTTTTAGACATAAACATACCTGATGTGCATAAAGGCTAAAAATTTCCTTGTAAAACCAAAGGGCCAAATTGTTAAAGATGGCAACATGAATCTGCGAGGTCTAAACTGTACACTCCAAAAAGGATGATTTACATGCACAAAGATTCACGACATTTTGATGAATCATGGGATGGTGGGTTATGAGAGAAACCAAGGTCAGGTTTTCATTTTCAGTCATAAAAGTCTCTTCCATACAAAATTAGGTAATAGATGCATAGTAAAACCCTCGAAATGCACAACCTATTTGTAAAAAGTAACCCAACGTTGTATTATACCTTAGATTTGAGTTGTGAATGTTTATGAGGGTGTGTTTTATCATAGTATACATGTTCATGTTGTTTATTTTTCAATTGCAATTTTAAAAAGGGTGGTTGTGCAAAAGAGGCAAAGTTTTCCTTGTAATTTGCAAGGTCTAAACAATACTAAGTGACAACATTCAAATGCACGCCTAAGCTTCCATGTAGGTCCAAATATTGTTTTATATGTTGTAAGATGGAGTTAGATATATTTAGAATTTACCTATATCATCTAAATTTCAATTGAATAAAGAGCTATATTTCTTTTATTCACCTTGTTCCAAGTGGATATCAGTGGCCACCCACCTATTCCACGGGCTCGAAAAACAGTTTTCCATCTTGGCAGTTTTTCAGGTTTCAAACTTTCGAGGCCGTTTTGAGGCCCTAAACGACGCTTTTTGGGGATTTAGTGTCCAAGCGACTACCATAGGCACTAGCCTGGACCAGGAGAAATTTTTTCTTCTCGATTAGACCTTTCTAGTGGTGTATCGAGTGCCCCAAACAAAGATCGTATACAAAAGTTATGCCCCTGGGAAGTTGACGTATCAAATACCCCCACCCGGGCCCGCAAACCTTTTGGCTTTTCATCTTCCAGGGTTAGGGTTTTGGATTTTGTTTATGTTAGAAAGGCCTTTGGAGCCTCATTGTAACAATCATCTTCTTGATAATGTGAGTAGTTGTCACATATCTTCTTAGAGATAAGCTGCCACCATTCTAGCGAGTCTTTCACTCTGTATTTTTACAGTCTCTGTACATTTATTTCATTAATAGAAATAATGTATTACTGTATCTCTGTGTTTATGGTTGAATCTATGATACATTTTTTTTTATATTATTGGATATCCATGATATCTCTATGCATTTCTTTATTATATTTCCACTCTCATTTCGTGCTGAAAATAATTGGGATCAATGGTATTAGAGCAGGTTGCTCTTGATCATTTTTTTCAGTGCATGTCCCTGACGAGGTCCAAGTATAGAAATTTGGGTCTTGAGCTTGTCTCTCTTGAAGACAATATCTCTTGCATGCCCAAGAAACCCTCCATGGCGGAGGAAAAGAAAAACGACGGAGTAGACGATCCTATCAATCTGTTGCTTGAGCAAGCTCTCACACGACAGAGGGACGAAATGATGGAGAATTTTTCCCACATTCTATGACGCATGGCGATAGAAACATAAACATATTCATCAAACAACCACTTTGGAAGCACCTCACCTTTCAAGGTATATGTTAATTTTGATATTCTCGTATTTGAAGGTTATATAGATGCAGATGCCCTAGACAAATGGTTAAATCTGTTAGAAGGTTATTTCTCTGTTCATAATTTTTCTAACATGGAAAATATCACCTTTGCACTCCTTAAAGCTCTCCTCCATGTCAAACATTGGTGGGAAAATTACTGGGAGAAAATTTCCACAAAGGAGTCTAGAATATATGGGGTCGAGCCCACTTGGGAATTTTTTGTGGATGCAGTAAAGGAACATTATTACCCTGTTGGCAACTATGAGCACCAGTACATGATATGGACAAAACTACGACAAGAGAGGGGCCAAGCAGTTTTGGAGTTCACCAATACCTTCCATACCTTGCGCACCAAGATGGGTATCAAAGACTCTGAAAGACATTTGGTTCTGAAATACCGTGGGGATATACACATATACATTGAAACTGAAATGGATTTTTTGGACATCTCATCACTTGGTGTTGCTTATCAATATGTTGTTAGAATCGAGCATAAATTTAAGCACTAGAAAAAATGGGAGTTTGGGTCTGCAAATATGCAGCAAACAAAGTATGATAAAGACGACCCTAATAAACAGTCTCCCGAAAACTAGTCCAAGCCACAGGAAAATAAGGGTCATGGGAAGAAAAAGAAGGACACCGAAAAATGGTACAATTTCCACAAAATCCCCTGGTACAACACCGAGGAATGTTTCTCAAAACAATCATTGGTGGATGAGATCAAAGACAAGGAGCCAAACCTTGATTCAACATCTTATTATGAAAATACTGGTAAAAGACAGATCATCAATGTAGACCCCACTGCTATTGTCGCGACCACAACAATTCAACCAGAAGAACCAATAGGTCCTGAAGAGGGAGAGCACCTTTTTCGTTCACAGATGTGGGTGAAGGGGAACCCACTGTATTTTATTGTTGATAGCGGAAGCCAGAATAACATCATCCCAGCAAAGGTCATCAAACAATTGGGATTGTTGACAACACCACACCCACGACCATACAACATCGGGTGGCTTCGCCAAGGACGAGATCTACGTGTTAGCTAGTAGTGTCGATTGTCATATGACATCCAACCCTTCAAGGATGAAACATTATGTGATGTTTCCCCATTAGATGTCTGTGATGTTCTCTTGGGGCAGCCATATATGTGGAAGTGCCATGTTGTTTATGAGTCTCGACCCCGTAGTGCCGTTGTTACTTTGGGGGGTCATCTCTACAGAATACAAGAGGTAGTTCCAACTATTGTCCCACCTAAATAGTGCCACAAGGTAGTATCTCATACTATAAAATTCAACTTCTTCACAATCTATTCAAAAAGTGAACAGGAGGATAATGCAACAACTACAACGTCAGCCCAAGCGCCTTCCATTCAACATAAGTGGGTTGACAAGACTGCAACAAAGCGTGAATATTCCATCTGCACACAAACATATCATGTAGCCCAACTGATTGAACACATTCAACCCCACCAACAATAGATTCGTGACAACCTTCCACAAACCAAGCAACACGATGTCTCCAGCAAGGAAAGCAACTCACCAAGATTCAGATTCAACAAACGCTTCCCCCTCTCCACCAAGAACTCAATGAAATGGAGAAAATTGCTTCCTAAGGAGGGAAGATTGATCTAGGTGGATATTAGTGGCCACCCACCTATTCCAGAGGTTAAAAAAACAATTTTCCATCTTGGCAGTTTTTCGGGTTCCAAACATATGGGGTTGTTTTGACGCCCTAAACAATGTTTTTTGGGGATTTGGGGTCCAAGTGATTGCAAAAGGAACTTGCCTGAACCAATCGAAAATTTTTCTTCTCGGTTATACCTTTCCAACAATGTATCAAGCACCCTAAACAAAGATCGTATACAAACATTACGCCCCCAGAAAGTTGACGTATCAACTACCCCCACCGGGGCCCGCAAACCTTTTGGCTTTTCATCTTTTGGGGTTAGGGTTTTGGATTTTGTTTATGTTAAAAAGGCCTTTGGAGCCTCATTGTAAAAATCATCTTCTTACGAATGCGAGCAGCCATCACATCTCTTCTCAGAGATAAGCTGCCACCATTCTAGCGAGTCTTTCACTCTGTATTTGTACAATCTCTTTACATTTATTTCATTAATAGAAATCGTGTATTATTGTATCTATGTGTTTATGGTTTCATCTCTGATACATTTTTGTTATACTATTGGATATCTATGATATCTCTATGCATTTATTTATTATATCTCTGCACTCATTTCATGCCGAAAATAATCTGGATCAGTGGTATCAGAGTAGGCTGCTCTTGATCATTTTTTTCAGTTCATGTCCCTGACGAGGTCCGAGTATAGCAAGTTGGGTCTTGATCTTGTCTCTCTTGAATACAATTTCTCTTGCATTCCCAAGAAACCCTCCATGGCGGAAGAAAATAAAAATGGTGGAGAAGACGATCCTATCAATCTATTACTTAAGCAAGCTCTCACGTGACAGAGGGACGAAATGATGGAGATTTTTTCCCACATCCTTCAATGCCTGTCGATAGCAACAAGTGGATCTTCATCAAACAACCACTTTGGAAGCACCTCTACTTTCAAGGTAGAGGTTAATTTTGATATTCCTGTATTTGAAGGTCAGATAGATGCGGATGCTCTAGACAAATGGTTAAATCTGTTTGAAGGTTATTTCTTTGTTCATAATTTTTATGACACGGAAAATATCACCTTCACACTCCTTAAAGCTCTCCCCCATGTCAAACATTGGTGGGAAACTTACTGGGAGCAAAGTTACACAAAGGAGTTTGGAATATATGGGGTCGAACCCACTTGGGGTTTTTTTGTGGATGCGATAAAGGAAAAGTATTACCTTGTTGGAAACTATGAGGACCAGTACATGATATGGACCACACTCTGGCAAGAGAGGGGCCAAGAAGTTCTGGAGTTCACCAATACCTTTCATATCTTGTGCACCAAGATGGGTATCAAAGACTCCAAACGACATTTGGTTCTGAAATACCGTGGGGCTCTACACAGATACATCCAAATTGAAATGGATTTTCTGGACATCTCATCACTCGGTGTTGCTTATCGATATGCTGTTAAAATCGATCAAAAATTTAAGCACCAGAACAAAAGGGAGTTTGGGTCTGCAAATATGCAACAACCAAAGTATGATAAAGATGACCATAGTAAACAGTCTCCCACAAACCAGTCCAGGCCACAAGAAAAGAAGGGTCACAGGAATACAAAGAAGGAAACCAGAAAATGGTGCGATTTCCACAAAATTACTTGGCACAACACCGAGGAATGTTGCTCAAAAAAATCATTGGTGGCCAAGATCAAGGACAAGGAGCCGAACCCTGATTCAACATCTGATTCTGAAAATACTGGTAAAAGACAGATCATCGACGCAGACCCTACTGCTATTGTCACGACTGCAACAATTCAACCAGAAGAACCAACAGATCCTGAAGAGGGGGGGCACCTTTTTCATTCATAGATGTGGTTGAAGGGGACCTTGCTGCATTTTTTTCTTGATAGTGGAAGCCAGAAGAACCTCATCTCACCAGAGGTTGTCAAACAATTGGGATTGTTGACAATGCCACACCCTCAGTCATACAACATCGGGTGGCTTCACCAAAGACGAGATATTCATGTCAACCAACAATGTCAGTTGTCATACAACATCCAACCCTTCAATGATGAGGTATTATGTGATTTTTCTCCACTATATGTCTGTGATGTTTTCTTGGGCTAGCCATATATGTGGAAGTGCCATGTTGATTATGAGTCTCGACCCCATAGTGTCACTGTTACTTTGGGGGGTCATCTCTATAGAATACTAGAAGTAGTTCCAACTATTATCCCACCTAAACAGTGTCACAAGGTAGTGTCTCATACTACAATATTCATCTTCTTCACAATTTGTTCAAAAGGTGAACAAGAGGATACTGCAGCCACTACAGCCTCAACCCAAGCACCTTATATTCAATAGAAGCAGGTCAATAAGACTGCAACAAAGAGAGAATATTTCGTCTGCAAAAAAACATCTCATGTATCCTAACCGATTGAACATATTAAACCCTACCATCAATAGGTTCGTGACAACCTTCCACAAACCAAGTAATGAGACGTCTCCAGCAAGGCAAGCAACTCACCAAGATTCAAATTCAGCAAACGCTTCCCCCTCTCCACTGGAAACTCAATGAAATGGATACCATTGGTTCCTAAGGAGGGAGGATTGATCCAGGTGTATATTAGTGGCCACCCACCTATTCCACAGGCTCAAAATACATTTTTCCATCTTGGCCATTTTTCGACAGTTTTTCGGGTTCCAAACTTCTGGGGCCATTTTGAGGCCCTAAACGAAATTTTTTTGGGGATTTGGGGCCTAGGAAATTAATAAATTCATTGGGATAGACCAGTAAAAAATTCTTCTTCTCGGTTAGACCTTTCCAACGGTGTATTGAGCGCCCAAAACGGAGATCGTATACAAAAGTTACGCCCCCAGGAAGTTGACATATCAACTACCCCCACCGGGGTACGTAAACCTTTTGGCTTTCATCTTCCGACGTTAGGGTTTTGGATTTTGTTTATGTTAAAAAGGAATTTGGAGCCTCATTGTAACAATCATCTTGTTGTGAATGTGAGTAGCTGTCACATCTCTTCTCAGAGATAATCTGCCACCATTCTAGCGAGTCTTTCACTCTGTATTTTTATAGTCTTTGTACATTTATTCCATTAATAGAAATCGTGTATTACTGTATCTCTGTGTTTATGGTTTCATCTTTGATACATTTTTGTTATAATATTATATATCTGTGATATCTCTATGCATTTCTTTATTATATCTCCACTCTCATTTCATTCCGAAAATAATCCGGATCACACCTAGATTTGGTATTTTATGTAAATTTGAAGGAAAAATTGCCTTAGAGTAAAATGCATGCCCTAGTCTCAATTTTCACCCAAATTGAGTGATTCAACTTGCATATGGTGTAGTTTGTGATTTTACATATGTTTGTAAACTTATATTGGAATTTTCAAACATAAACCTACCTAGTGTGCATAAATGCTAAAAAACTCCTTGTAAAACCAAAGGGCCAAATTGTTAAACATGGCTATATGAAATTGCATGCCCTAACTTGGATAAGGCTCCATAATTTAGGATTTAAGTTGTAAATTGAAAATTACAATATTTATAACCTGTTTGTACAATTACTAGTGCATTTACACTCCAAAATGGATGATTTATCGCACAAAGATTCATGACATTTTGATGAATCAGAGGATAGTGGGTTAAGAGAGAAATCGAGGTTAGTTTTGCATTGTCAGTCATAAAAGACTCTTCCATGCAAAAACAGGCAAGATATTCATAATAAAACCCTAAAAATGCACAAAATGTTTGTAAAGGTAAGCCAAGGTTGTATTATACCTTATATTTGAGTTGTGCAATTTGTTGGGGGTGTGGTTTATCATAGTAGACATGTTCATGTTGTCTATTTTGCAATTGTAAGTTTAAAAAGGGTAGTTGTGCAAAAGAGGCAAAGTTTTCCTTGTTATTTGTAAGGTCAAAACTATACTAAGCAACAACATTAAAATGCACGCCCAAGCTTCCTTGTAGCTCCAAATATTGTTTTATAGGTTGTAGGATGGAGTTAGATATATTGTAAATTTATCTGTCTCATCTAAAGTTCAATTGAAGAATGAGATAAGTTGTTTTTATGCACCTAGATTTGGTATTTTATGTAAATTTAAAGGAAAAATTGCCTTAGAGTAAAATGCATGCCCTAGTATCAATTTTGACCCAAATTAAGCAGTTCAACTTGCAAAAGGTGTAGTTTGTGATTTTACACCTATCTATAAACTTATATTAACACTTTCAGACATAAATCTACATGGTGTGCATAAAGGCTAAACATTGCCTTGTAAAACCAAAGGGCCAACTTATTAAAGTTGGTTATGTTAAATTGCACGCCCAAAGTTTTCCTTGTAATTTGGGAGGTCAAAACTGTAGTAAGTGACCAAATTCAAATGCATGCCAAATCTTCCCTATAGCTCCATAAATTGTTTTATAGGTTTTAAGGTGGATTTAGATATATGGTAAATTTACCTATGTCATCCAAAGTACAATTTAATAACAAGAGAGCTTTCTTTCATTGATCTAGATTTGGGATTTCATGTAAATTCGAAGGAAAAACTTCCTTAGAGTAAAAAGCACGCCCTAGTCTTAATTTCAACCCAAAATGAGTGGTTCAACTTGCAGAAGGTGTAGTTTCTGATTTCACACCTGTCTATAGCCTTATATTAGCATTTGGTGAAGGGTGAAATATATATTTTGGTTTGGGGTTACATGCATGAACTAACATGTTTTGTTACATATACAACTCTGCAATGTATCTTTATAGTGAAAGATGATAGATCAATTAATTCAACAAGTGAAATGCATAAATGTGATCCTATTCTAACGATAACAGTCTAATAAATTGTAATACCCAGTTAGATAATGAACAATTTTAGTTAATTAATTAATTAAATCATTAATTTATTTTAATCAAGTAATTATAGAAATAATTAGATTTACAATTTCTTTGTTTATTCGTTTGAATTAACAAATGCAACAACACATGAATTGATTATTTTAATTGTTTAAGGGTAGATGTGAATTTATGACAAAAGGATAAGGGGAGATGGAAAATTTATGGGGGGTGGAAGTTGGTGGAAGGGGGGAGAAGAGAGGGAGTTGGACTTGGAGGAGGGGATTCAAAAGGGGGGAGAAGGAGAACTAGGAAGAGGAGGATTAATTGTAAACTTTGAGGATTTTTGGGCTAGTGGACTGGTGTTGTTGGGATTTTGGGCTTTCGGGACAGGAAATTTAATTTCTTGGAGCTAGGGAGTCGGAGAGGCTCTGTTCCTAGTTGGTTGGGGGAAACAGTTTCAGGCAGGAAATTGCAATAGGACAAACTTCTTCTTCAAGAGGTAATCCACAATTATTATTGTTTTACTCTAAATTCAATTTATGACATTTATAGATATACTATGTGACTACTAAATTTGTTTTGATCAATCCTGTAACTAAGAAAGAAAGAAGTTTCATATCATGTAAAAATAGAAATACATATTTACTTTAGCTATTAATCCCTCTAGGGCATTACATATGGTATCAAATCCCGGTTTCAAAACTGAAACCTAGGGCTTACCCACACACAACCATGAAACTATGACCATGCAACCCTAAAACCATTTATTTACAACCCTTAAATAACCTAGAAATAACCAACAAATGACCCTTGAAAGCCTTGGAAATAACCTGAAATAACCTAGAAAGGACCTAGATACCCTAAGGGAAGTAACTAGATAAACCCAAGAAGAAAATAGAGAAAATTACTCATGATTTGTTCCAACCTCCGTCCCCTTGTTCCAACCACTTAACCTACTCATTGTAAGAAAGAACCCTTACCTGCAAAGGATAAGTAAATTAAAAAAAAAAGTGTTAGATGGCAAGAATCCCATGGTATAACAAAGGATTTTGATGAAGGGAAATAAGTATTATGAGAAGTGATGAAAACATATATATATTCTAGGACCTACTTTCTTTTCTAAATAAAATAGAAAATGTTTTTTTTTTTTTTTAATTATTTTCTAATCGAAATATAAATCTTAAAGAAGGAGCTCTAACAGAAACTATGTATATTTTTTTAATTATTGCAAATTAAAATGTAACCTCCCCCTAAGAAAAACATGTAATCTTTAAATTTGTCTAGGTTTTTAGATCAATCTCCTTTTAAATTGCATGCAACATATACACTGGATAATTCAATTGAAAAATATTGAAATTTTTTAGGGTTTATCTTAGGTATCAAATTTGCAATTATATGGCATAATTTACAAAAAAATTATAAAATATATATAATTTACAAAACAATTCAAAAACAAAAACAAAAACAAAAGTTTTGTTAAAAATGTTGAGAGTTACAATTGTATAGTTTGCAAAACAATTCATAAAATTTAGAGCTATAAACTAAAATTTTATCTATTCTAAGGGAGAGATAAAATTGCAATGGGCCTCGACCTAGCCAAATCTATTTTTGTGAGTCAACCAAGCTTCAACACCTATGAAGCCAAGAATTCAAGCACCAAGGCACATGTCTATCTAGCTCATTGCATGAACTAATGACATAGTATAGAGATTAAATGAGTTCTTGTCCTGAAAACCCTAAGGCCGCTGACACCATGACCACACCCTGACTGGGTCGCCTACCACAGTCGCATGCCCACTAGGTCGGTCATGGACATGCCACTACCGCACCAAAACACACTAGAAATACCTCCAAAGATATCAATGGTTCCATACTTGGCAGCTCTTATAATTGCACCAACACATCCAACACCTCAAACCACTTCGCCATGGTTGAGATGGAACGTTTTCTCCCATCTCTTTCTCTGAAACGCGCCCATTTACCAGATTTATTAAGTTAGCCATGGAATTGTAACTGGATATCTCGGGATCACTTCCTTTCCAAGATCTTGAGTTGAATGAAATAAATCGAACGGATCAACCACTCATCAGATCTTATTCAGTCACTCAGATCTTTAATAACACCCTTTCCCTGCGGTCCTTTGCCTTGTACTATAGGGGACGATTGAAATATCCAACCGATCATGCGAGACAACCCTCCATCTAGACATCCTTAGAAGTGGAGGAACCCCAAAGGATTGTCTGGGGGGAGGGGGGGCGGTATTCCTTCGCCCGAGAAAATATTGTCCTTACCCCATCTATTTGCCCCGCCGAACTACTCATATCTCTTACCTCCTAACCTAGCAAGGAGGGGTTTATTGGGCCATCAACCAACTACCTACCTCCCACTCCCAAGTCGATCAAACACAGATATTTATTCTTCCTTCTCAAGTAAGGGTGATATAACATTGTGTTGAGCGATGGGAACCCTCGTTTGTTGGGAATTTTATAGCAATAGATCTAGCTCAATCCAGATCATGTATGCCCATGAAATGGGTTCCATCAAAGAGAGACAGATTTCAGTGAGCCCAAACATAACAGAAATCAATGGACGAGGGAAGCCAGGTACAAATTGTCCTTCCTCTCTCTGACTCTGCGGTACTGTTCTTAGAACATGTTGTGCCCATACTATCCATCCTCTCAGCGCAACCGTCTCTTCTTCCATCAACCTGTTGCTCCTTGTGAAGGCCTTCCACATCATGCAGGTGGTGGATGACGAGGGTTGTTACTACAGAGGAAGGGGCATGATTCCAAGTGGCCAACCATGGAGCCAGTGACGTACCCTCCTGTAGCTGCAAAGGAAGAGGCAGTTGAGGCAATGTGAAATGAGAAGCATGAGCATATAGTGTAGGGTTTTTGAACGAGAGGCACAACGAGAGATAGGTTAGGTGAGTGAGGGAGCGGGAGGCACGTGGTCCTCATGTGAGGTCCCACGCTTCCTACCCCTATTTAATTCTTATTTATTTATTTATTATTTTCATTTGTTATTTAATTTAATAAATTGTTATTTATTTTAATTTATTATTATTTTTTATGTTAAATTGTGTTAAATTTAATTAATTAAATAAATTGTTTTTTATTATTATTTATTTTTAAACAAAATTTAATTATATATATTATTTAATTAAATTAGTTGGATTTACCGGAATTAAATTGTTTAGGACAAAATTAATTAATTATATATATATATATATATATATATATATATATATATATATATATATATATATATATATATATATATATATATATATATATATATATATATATATATAT
>ML794515.1:196969-218718 GCA_009831015.1 Picea engelmannii
TGGTCATACATATTTTATTACAAAATAGATAAGAAAGTAATCAACGAATGGTTAAATAGTAGGATAGTTAGAAGTAATGTAATGAATGATAACCACATGGAAATTGAGGCATTACAAGGACATATAACAACAATATTCTAAGGGTTATTAAAGTGAGTGTCGCGTATTGATATAAGGAAGGGTTAGATGCTTTCTTAATTAGGTAAGTTAGGGTAATTGGCGAGTACCTCACAACACTAACCTAAGTAGTAAGGCGAGAGAGTTAGTAGTTATCGGTACGTCATTACCAAGCTTAGATGATTTTGACCCTGACCCTTAGCCACTTACCTTATGGGAGTAATGTCTTTTTACAGACAAGTATAAAGAAACTTACACCTAACCCTACGTTTGCAAGTATAAAGAAACTTACACCTAACCCTACGTTTGCAAGTATAAGTTTAAGTAAAACGTTGAGTGCCTTAAAACCTTTTCTAATAAGCATTCGATTTAAATGTAGGTTCTGTATTCAAAATGGTTAGAACTCAGGGAAATCGAGGTCGGGGAGCATCATCGCAAGGACCACCGATGCTAGTGCCACCATCGCCATCACTTGAATTAGCTCTCATTTTGCACTCCTTAGAGGCTATTAATTAGACATTAAAGAGATGCCATTCAATGGATGTCGAAGTGGAACCCCCACCATATAGAGTAGGTAACCCTGAAGTGTCAAGGGACTTAGAGGGAGGGTCTCCACTAGGGGACATCACCAAAGAACTACTTAAAATCAAACTCCCATAGTTTGTCAGGGGACGTCCAAGTGAACATGTAGAGGCATGGTTGGAGGGAATGATGAGATGTTTTTCCTTGAGAGACTATGTTTCAATGTGAAAAGCAAAGATAATGATATTTCAGTAGAGGGGAAATGCCTTGAATTGGTGGGGTAATATGGAGAGGCAGTTGCACCTTACCCTAGATACCATCTCTTGGGAGATTTTTGAGAAAAGGTTCTGGAGGAAATATTTGTTGGCTTACTACGAAGAACAACATGTAGGAGAGTTTCATGCTTTAATTTAGGGAAACCAAACCATGGAAGAGTATGAAATCATGTTCATGGAGTTAGTAAAGTATGTATCATACATGGATACTGATCAAGGACAAGAAAAACATTTTTTGTACAGATTAAACCCTAATATAAGGGCCATGGTGTTGATGTGGTAACCATCGTCAGTGGCTGAAGCACTTGAAAATGCTCGTTATGCAAAAGAACATATGAGCTTAAATGGAGGTATGAGATCAACTATTCCACAATCGTCTGGATTCATGGGGAAGGCCCCTAGGACATTCTCCTGGGTAGGAAGCTCTAGGCCACCTCCTTATGGGAATTGGGAATAGATCCACACCTAGAACATTTGTAGGAGGTACATCAATGACAACGAGTACAACATTCCACTCATCACCATCAACGCAGGCAGGTCCATGACCCTCTCGGGGAGTAGCTAGTAGGGGTAGGCATTCCAGGCAAAGGAACTCATTTCAGAGGCCTTCACAGGGGAAAATGGAGGTTCCATCTCGTGTTACTTGTTGGGGGTGTGGAGGAACACATTATCAGCGTGACTGTCGAAAGTCATAATCAATATTTGTACATAGAGAAGGAAAGGCCCCGATGGGAAGACAAAGTAGTAGCCACCAAATTTTTGCAGCAGTTAATAAATGTCGGGAAGAACATCAATCCACGGTGGTGGAGTCATCAAGTACGCTAAATCATGTCAATATTAAAATTTTATTTGATTTTGGTGCTAAAGATAGTTTCATTTCACCTTGTGCATTATAAAAGTGTGGGTTGGTAGCCTATGAACACAATGACTTTAAATAAGTCGATATGGCTTCAGGGGGAAAAAAAGTGGTAGGACCTAGCATCAATAGTTGTCTTGCAGACCTGGGAGTGCATACTACTATATTGAAGGTGTACATCACTACCATAGGAATGTATGATCTAATCATTGGGATGGACTGGTTAGAAGCCCATCAAGCTATGGTAGATTGTTTCACGAAGATGGTTATTTGTGTAGATGATGAAGGAAGGCTAGTAGAGATCCATGGTATACATAGGAAGGTGTCTCTATGATTTATCTCAACAATGAAGGTTAAACATTGCATGAGGAAAGGTTTTGAATTATTTATAGTGGAAGCAATCAATGAAGGGAAGAGACCCTCTATAGATCAATATCCAATTTTGTCAGAATTTAAGGATGTTTTTCCAAAAGAGTTTACAGGGTTGCCTCCTCAGAGGGAGCTTGATTTTAGCATTGAGATAAAACCTGGTGCAGAACCAATTTCCAAGACATAGTATAGGATGATAGCGCTAGAACTTTGTGAGTTGGAGATGCAATTGAAGGAACTACTTGAATTGGGGCTAATAAGGTCAAGTGTCTCACCTTGGGGTGCACCAGTATTTGTCAAGAAGAAGGACAATTGTTCAACAACACAGGTATTATAACAGAGGAAGAACACTTTGAGTAACCACTCACATAACCAGATCAAAGATCAACACACCAATGTTTTCACGTGGTAAAACCCCTACGGGGAAACATCCACGGCCCCAGTCAACGTGGCCACTTGGAGCAGTTTATTAATGCAAAGAAAAATATTACACAGAGATTTTACAAGAGATTTTCTCACAATCGATCATCAGAAAATGACCCTCCATGCTCTTTAAATAGAGATCATGGACCAATTGGGTGTTAATCCACGAATCAATGGTCGTTAAGATCGAGGAGAGTATGAACCGTCGGATCACTCTATGTTGGGAACATATCGTGACCGTCGGATTTCCTAACTGCAAATGCATACTAATGCATACTAAAGAAACACACTAAGAAACACACTTTTACCTGACAACATATTAGACCAAGTAGATCTTAACTAACTCCTAAGTGTCTAAATATCCTAACATCCCCCCTTAAGAAAAACTTGGGATAGGATTGAAGGATTTACAATAGTGACACAATAGGAGAAGGAAGGAGGCATTAGAGCCTATCCCCCCTTAATGACAACTTCCTGAACTCCTAACATAGATCAAAGTTTGGAAAACTTCACTTCTATAAGAGACTTTGTGAAAATGTCTGCAACTTGATCATGAATTAGCTTTCTGATGAAGTGCATGTCTAGCTTGATGTGTTTGCTACGCTGATGTTGAACTGGGTCTTTGGTGAGCTTGATGGCACTCTGATTGTCACACCAAAGGCTGGTTGGATGCTGGTGCTGGAATCCAAACTTTGAAAGGATCTGTTGAAGCCACAGGGCTTCCTGACTTGCATTTACCACTACTTGGTACTCTGCTTCTATTAAAGAAAGTGCAATATCTTGTTGTTTCTTACAGGCCCAAGTTACAGGTCCTGAATCAAGGCTGAAAACATAACCTGTAGTATATTTTCGATCATTAGGGTCGTCGGCCCAATCTGAATCAGTGAAACCAACTAATAAAGGAGTCCCCCCTGAACTGTAATGTATCCCAAACTGAACTGTACCACGAACATAGAGAAGTATCCTTTTAGTTGTTTTCCAATGGCTTTCATGGGGTGTTTTCATATATCGGGCAACAAGACCAACAATAAAGGAAAGATCGGGACGGGTATGAGTCAAGCATAAGAGGCTACCAATTAACTGATGGTATAGGGTGGCATCAATTTTAGGAGAAGTACAAGTGGAAGAAAGCTTGACTCCAAACTGGAAGGGAGAAGGGGTTGGTTTACAATCGTCCATGTGAAAGTGACGAAGAAGGTCACAAGCATACTTAGACTGGGAAAGAAAAATTCCTTCATTGGTTTGAAAAACTTGGAGGCCAAGGATATAGTGCAAAAAGCCTAAGTCTGTCCTTTCAAATTTCTTCTTAAGGCTGATTTTTAGATGTTTTACAAGTTTTGAGTCACTACCAATAAGGATAAGGTCATCAACATAAAGGACAAGGATTATGAGAGGGCTTCCTACTTTCTTGGTATAGACATTAGGATCAGAATGGCCTCTAAAGAATCCAGTGGCTATAATAAAGCTATCCATTTTGGCATACCAAGCTCGGAGAGCTTGCTTGAGACCATAAAGAGATTTCTTGAGGCGACAAACAAGGCTAGAGTCATTCTGGACATAGCTAGGAGGTCGTTCCATGTAGATTTCTTCTTGCAAATCTCCGTGCAAGAAGGCAGATTTAACATCCATCTGATGGAATTCCCATTTATGTGAGCAACAAGGGAAAAAACAAGGTGGATGGAATTCATTTTTTCTACAGGGGCAAAGGTTTCATTATAGTCAATTCCTTCAACTTGGGAAAATCCTTTGGCAACTAACTGAGCCTTGTGTCTTTAAACACTTCCATTTGATGCATACTTAGTTCTGTAGACCCATTTACATCTAACAAGTTTTCTTCCTTTTGGAAGAGGTACAAGATCCCAAGTATCGTTTGCCATTAAAGAACAATAATCTTCATTCATTGTTGTATCCCAATATGGATGACCTGAAGCTTCTACAAATGTCTGTGGATCATGAGTTTCTGAAACTTGAGCCAAAAGAGAAGAGGCTCGCTGGAACTGTGAATGTGTCTGATGTTTATCTAAAGGATCATCGACAAGATCACCTGCTGCTTTTCATGTTGAATGGACCCATATAGGAAGCAGTGGAGCTGGTGTTGGTTCAGGTTCAAAGGACTCATATGGAGGAGGGTGAGCAGGCGGAGGTGGATTTTCATCCTCACTGTCATCATTTGAAGAAGAAACCATATCATAAGAAGGCACAAATTCTGAAGATGGCTCGCAAGCCGAAGAAGGCACAATCGTCGAATTAGGCTCACAGGGCAAGAGATTTTCATCAAATTTAAAATCTCTTCTAATAATAATTTCATTACATGTGATTGAAGAAGTTTGTAACCTTTGACATATTCAAAATAACCAACAAATATACACTTCTAACTTTTAGGCTGCAATGTTTTCCTTTTCTCATCAGGAATTTGAGCCCATGCTATACTACCAAATACACGGAAGTGACTTACATATGGTTTAATTTTAGTCCAAGCTTCTTCCGGTGTTATATTTTTAAGAGCCTTTGTGGGAGTGCAATTTACTATGTAATTTGCATAGTTGATGGCTTCTGCCCAATACGTTAGACTTAATCCCTTAGATTGGATCATACAATTATCCATTTCTTTTAATGTGTGGTTCTTTCTCTCAACAACACCATTTTGTTGTGGTGTATATGGAACAATGTGTTGCATTTGGATTCCGTGTGTAGTGTAATAGCTTGTAAAATTACTTTTCACGTATTCACCTCCATTATCTGTTCTTAAACTTTGAATTTGATGTCCATATTTCTTTTCTACAAGGGCGTTGTAGGCCAAAAACTTGTCAAAAACTTCACTCTTGAGTTTTAAGAAGTAAACCCAAGTATGTCTGGAAAAGTCATCAATGAAAGTTAAGAAATACTTGCACCTAGAAAAAGAAGGAGAAGAAAGTGGACCACACAAATCACTATGAACAAGCTGCAAAGGACCCGAGGCGTGCCAAGAGGTATGTTTGTCAACACTGTCCCGATGATGTTTGCCGAAAACACAATCGACACAAACACCATCTCTCCATGAAACAAGAGGAAGACCAGTCACCATCTGTTGATTACATAGTTGCCACAATGAGCGATAGTTTAGATGACTAAACCTCTCATGCCAAAGTTTGCTCAAGTCATCGCTATGGGCAACAAAAGCTGATGAAAAAGATGATGACCCAAAGTTGTCAAACTTGTACAACCTGGTAATATCATCAACAATTCCAGTTGCAAGAACATGCTTAGGATCTTTTAGATCCTTGATTACAACTTGGTGGGGTGAAAACTCGACGGTTTTACCTTCACCTAAATGAGTGATTTGATATATTGATAGAAAGTTACAAAAAAGACTTGAAACACATAATACATCATTGAAATGACCATTATCTACTTGAACTGTTCCAAATCCTATGACACTAAGAGATCTATCATCACCAACAAATATTTTATTGGTGTTACATTCATTTAGAGCAGAAAATATGGCTTTATCCTTAGCCATATAATAAAATGCTCCTGAATTAATAAGCCACTCATCAGAAGAAGAAGTATTAGTAGAATTTGAATTGAAGGAGAAACCATAAGAAGAATGTGCATGTCCATGAGAAGAAGAAGTAGAATCAATATTGATGTTGTGCTTCTTCATCGCTGCTTCTAAAGCTGCCATCTTCTTGAAACATTTGGACTCATCATGACCATCTTTATCACAAAAGTTCTTATGTTTGTTACTATTCCTAATTTTATATTTTTCTCCTTTGTCACCAGTAGGAGCTGAAGCTGTTTGAGTAGGTTTGGGACCCTTATGTTGTTTGTTGTTGTAGCGAGGATGTTTCTTCTTGGGATACTTGGGTTTATCTTTCTATTGGGAAACTAAGGCTTTGTTGGAGGGACCTGCAGTGTTGATCACTCCAAATTGTACAAGCTTAACTTCCTCTTGAATCAAAGAAGCACAAAAGGACTCAAGACTGGGTTTTTCATAAGCTTCTTCCCCTAGAGCCTCTCTCATGGCATAAAAGGTAGATACAAACACAAAATATGCACTACCTAGCTTAGAAGCAATAAGATAGATGCAACGTTCTTCCTCCATCTTTATCTTACATTCTTCACATAAAATTCTGAGCGTTTTAAACCTAGATAAATAGTCTCCAAGGCAAGAAAAATCATTTGGACTCAAGGTTAGTATTTGATTTTCTAATTGTTTTTCTTGAATAATATTGAGTTTACCAAACACAGATTCAATCATGTCCCAAGCTTCTTTGGGGTCATCAATATCTTGAAGATGGTACCTTAAATCAGGAGAGATGGAAATTCCGATTAGTCCACGTGCTTTTTCATTCCTATTATCCCACTTGGATTTCTTATCAACATCAGTGGGTGCTTTTTCCTTTCCCAAGGTAATCTGGTACAATCATTTACTTCTTAATAAATCTTCCATACGAGATTTCCATTGGAATTAGTTGTTGCTGGTAAGCAAGACAGTACTTGTAGAAGTCATATTAAATATGTAGATAATGTGGATTTAAAAACTGAAACTGGAGATCTGGATGGAAAGAGATCGAAAATTTATGCGTTTAAAAAAAAAAACGTCACTGAAAATGGACTTATGATGTTAGAGTTGTGCCCTTTTAAAAAAAAGGCACAATCGGTAACCAAATGACCACGTGATTGTGTAAGTTGCTTTATGAAGTGACCCACTTTTATAAAGAGAAGCGGGGATCACTTTTACAATGAAGTTACTTTATAATAGAAAAGTTGCATGCAAAATAAATAACTCTAAAATAAAATATCAAAGCTACTTATAGTGATTCACTTTTATACTTGAAGTGAAATACACTTTACAATTTTAGCATGAACTTTTTCAAAAAAGGTAACAAAAGAGAGACTTGAACTCAACACCTCTTACTTAATAAGGCAACTTTTAACCAAATGATCTAGCAAAACATATTGTAATTTTAAGAAGGAGGATTGTTGTTGTTGTTGTTGTGGAAGATGGCCTTAGAGAGCATGCTAAAAAAAAACCTCTTTTCACACAAGAAAAAATTTCATTTCTCGATGACAACAAGTGTTAGATCTCGATTAGCTTACCCGAAAGATGTACCTTTTCTTATATGTTTCTGATTGACGAGATCGCACAGGGCCTGGGGAAAAGAGCATATGCATATCTAAAAGAGTAGAAACCTGAAAATAAATAAAACAAAAGCGAAATAAAACCAAAATACTACTATGCAAAAATTAAAAAAAAATGTGTATTCAAGCTTTATACCTCCGGATCTCACTGTAATGGTCGTATCTCGGGCAAACAGAAACCTTTTCGAGTGAAACGAAAAGTGTTCCTAAATGAAACGAGTGCTCTGAATGCAATGGAATAGTCCTCTCAGCCCAGAAATGTATGGAAATGACAGAAATTGGAGATGAGGCAACTCGACTTCACGATCTCGATCTTCAACAGGAGCGGGTCTTCAAACAGGCTCTAATACCATGTTTGACAACACAGGTGCTCCAACAGAGGATGAACACCTTCAGTAACCACTCACATAACCAGATCAAATATCAACACACTGATGTTTTTACGTGGTAAAACCCCTACTGGGAAACATCCATGGCCCCAGCCAACGCGACCACTTGGAGCAGTTTATTAATGCAAAGAAAAAGATTACAGAGAGATTTTACAAGAGAGTTTCTCACAATCAATCATCGGAAAATGACCCTCCATGCTCTTTAAATAAAGATCATGGACCAATTGGCTGTTAAGCCATGGATCAATGGTCGTTAAGATCGAGGAGAGTATGAACCGTCGGATCACTCTATGTCGAGAACATATCGTGACCATCGAATTTCCTAACTACAAATGCATACTAATGAATACTAAAGAAACACACTAAGAAACACACTTTTACCTAATGACATATTAGACCAAGTAGATCTTAACTAACTCCTAAGTGTCTAAATATCCTAAAAACGATTCCTTACGACTGTGTATATATTACAGGGTCTTGAACTGTGCTACAATGAAGAATAGTTATCCAATTCCACGGATAGATGATCTCTTTGATCAGATGAAAGGACCAATGGTTTTCTCAAAAATCGATTTGTGATCAGGGTATCACCAATTAAGGATTAGGGAAGGCGATATTCCAAAAAATACCTTTTGAACTCGGTTTGGACATTACAAGTTCATTGTAGTACCTTTTGGTTTGACCAATGCACCAACAATATTCATGAGCCTCATGAATGGTGTATTCCAAAGGTACTTAGATCTCTTTGTACAGGTATTTCTTGATGATATCCTTACCTATTCCAATAATGAAAGAGAACATGAGGAACACGTGCAAGCGGTTTTGTAATGCCTTAGAGAGAACAAGTTGTATGGCAAGTTGTCAAAGTTCTCTTTATTCCAGAAAGAGATTCATTATTTAGGTCATATCATTTCAAGTGAAGGAATTTCGGTGGACATAGAAAAGGTGAAGTCCATAATGGATCATCCAGTGTCGAGGAATTCTCGTGAGGTGAGAAGATTTATGGGACTAGCCAGTTATTATCGAAGGTTTATGGAAGGATTCTCGAAGATTGCAAAACCCATCACCACCTTGCAACACAAGGGGGTCAAGTATGAGTGGACAAATGAGTGTGATATTGCATTCATTGAGTTTAAGAGGTTACTAACCAGTGCGCAAATTCTATGAGTGTCAGATATGGAGAAGGACATCACAATCTGTACGGATTCCTCGAAGCAAGGATTTGGGGTCATGTTAATGCAATATGGGGGAGTGATAGCTTATGCTTAAATAAAGTTGAAGCAACATGAGGATCTATATGCTACTCATGATTTAGAGTTTGCATTTGTAATGCTAGCTCTAAATCTTTGGAGGCATTATCCAATGGGATGAAGCTTTGAGCTCAAAACATACCATGAACGCTTAAAACATCTCTTCACTCAAAGGGATCTCAATGTTAGGAAGAGGTGACGGAGTGAGTTTATGAGTGAGTATGATTTTGGAATTTCATATATCAAGGGAAAGTAGAATGTGGTCACGGATGGCCTGAGAACAAGACCATGTATCTTCTCCTTGATGCCCTTAAAAGTTAATATGAGGGAGCGAGTGTTGGGGAAACTTCTTGGAGATAGTTGGTATTTAAAGGTTACTTCAACCCTTTAGAGTGGGAGGTAGTTAGAGCCAAATTATGAAGGATATAGCATTGAGGAAGATAGATTGTTGAGGTACTAGGGAAGGATGTACATCCCCGAGGATGGGGATAATCGAAGCATCATATTCAAGGAATCCCATAGAAAAATTTATTGTGCTCATTCGGGTGTGAAGAAAATGTACATGGAAATGAAGATGTGTTTTCTTCTGGGTAGGAATGAAGCGTGAAGTAGTCCATTTCATTGCCAAGTGCCTTGAGTGTCAACAAGTGAAGGCTAATCATCATCACCCGAAAGGTCTCCTACAACCGCATGATGTTCCTATGTCCAAGTGGGAAGTCATTTCTATGGATTTCGTGGTGGGATTGCCACTCACATCACCGAGGCAAAATTCCATTCTTGATATAGTTGATAATTTGACCAAGAGTGTTCATTTTATTCCATTCAAAGACACTTATGATGTCACTGATGTGGCACGCTCTTTATAAGTGAGTGTTGTAGAAAAATTCCCCTACGAACAGGTCAATGTCCTCTTGGATCTTAGACCCCTATGACCAAGACAGAAAGGTGCTAAATTTGAACACTGACATTCCTTTAAATGAAACTAAACTAGTCAAGGAAGAAGAAGAAGAAAGTATGAGTAACTTTTTATGAAGTTTGTCCTCACTCGATCTGGGTTGAACTTCATATTCAAGTCCTCTAATGAATTCTACAATCCAATAGACAACGAAGACAAAACATACTTCCTATTCTACCAAGATTAGTTTAAAACTAGATTCATCAAAAGAGATAAGCCCATGTAAATGTACACAAACTTGAAGGAAATAGGCCAAGCACATATATATTAATGAGAACTCAAAAGAGATACTCACAAACCGTATATGAAGTTGCAACAACCTCTCTAAGTCCTCCTCGTCCAATGCTTGCAAAAATATCCCAAAATCAAAGGTTTGATATCCTCAAGTCTCCACTTCTCATGAGATCATAAGTTGGGTATCTCTAAACTATTTCATGCCCCCCTCCTCCATGGAAAGCCCTCATTATATAGTATTTGTAGGCTTAACCACCATGGAGAGGATGTCTCATCAGATCCACTAAAAAAAGGATCTCTAAGATATTTAGGGAGAAAATATTTCTTAAGGATTTTAGGGAGGAAATATCTCTCAAGGATTTTAAGGAGGAAATATTTCAACCATCCATGAGATCCTCCACTTTCCCTAAAAAATAGGAAACCAAATGTGAGGTGGATTCTCACACTTAATTACTTTATTTTTCATGAATATTAATATTAATTCATGTACACTTGATTCTCACACTTAATTAATTTCTTTTTTCATGAATATTAATAATAATTCATGTGCATTTGGTATTTTGGCCTTCATGTAATATATCCCTCCTCGACATTGAGTATGGATTGTGACATAGGTTATTCCATAGTGTTTAGGTGTATGAGACACTTATATGACACTTTATGACACTTAGGGTGAGGTACCTAGGTGTGCAAATTTCATGTGTAACAAAATGCCCCCTAAAGTGTGAGATCAGAAGAGAGAAAGATGGCCGAATCACTTTACAAATATTTAATGCAAGGGTGTGGAGTTGGAGAACCCAAAATAAGCTACAAACAACCATCAAACAATATTAATATATGTTCCATTTTCAAGGTAGGCATACCTATGCTCGGAATACGAGATGACTCAAAGCATGGCCGACGACCAATACATTGCGGATCCATGAAAAATATTGAGTAAGGATATGGCCACCAAAGATACAATGTGGATCCATACCTCCATGAAAAGAACTTATCGTAGCCACGAAAAATACATAGTGGAGATACGAGATGATAAAACATAGCAATGGACCAATACAATGTGGATCTATTTGATAGTATGTATCAACATGCTCAAATGATCTCCTTTGCAACCTGGGAAAACCAGTTAACATAGTGAAATCTCAACCCAGGGTCTTCGTCCCAATCCCGATGTGGTACGAGTCTAGCCATGTGAATAGATGTTTCGATGTCGAACATGGTAGAAACCACTTGATTATCAGTCATTGATGTAAACCTTTAACAAGTGCGAGGGAAATCACCAATGGTGTCAATGAATCCCAAGGTACCCTAGTACATCCCAGTGAATGTGAATAAATGAGCTGAGATCGAACATTCATGGAATCATTCGATCAGAGGTCAATGATGTAAGCCCACTGTCGAAAGCGAGGAGGCCTGTCATTGAGGCATGCAGGTCCCAAAGTACTAACTGGCTTCTAAGTCTAATTCCTGGATGATGTGTTGAATTCGACAGGAAAATACTCGTCGAAGGAGGGCCTTGATGTATCCCCCATCAATGACATGAAATTGACATAGGAAAGTGATGTAATATGGTGAATCAAATGAGTATGGACTGACACAGGAAATGGAAACTGGCAATACTGCAGATGGATGTTTTGAAGTGAAAATTACCTTGAACATGATGAGGAATGACAACTTACTTGGAAGCATTGACTTGATGAGTACCAAAATGTAATGTGATGACAATAAGAGCACTCTTTGACTGGACGAAAACGTATGGTGACACATGGAATTGGTATAACTCAGAGACAAGCAGATTACCCAAATGTAAGACAAGACACAAACAGGTGCCATGTTCAAGGGTGAAAAAAGCTTCCATAAAGGATTCTCAAAAACTTTGACCCACTTCCTTCAATTCCCTCCCCCCCCCACTCAGATAGATGCGTACCTCTTTTTAATTTAATGAGCTCTAGGAGGATAGCACATGCTCGATATAAATCACCTTTGATAAGTTCCTCTTTCTTTGTTTAATGAATTGGAAGAATTAAGGGTTTGTTCCCATATTGACCCTTCAATGTGTGATTTTTAACGAGTCCAGAGAAGGAAAACTCGATGGTTTTTCTTGTTTAGAGAGTCTGAAAAGTACTTAAAGATGACTCCAAGGTTGTCATTTTTTGTAATTCCCCCCCCCACCCAGATAGATGAGTACCTATTTGTAATTTAACGAGCTCGAGGAGGATAAAACATGCTCAATATAACTCACCTTTGGTAAGTTCCTCTTTTTTTTTTTAATGAAATGGAAGAAGTAAGGGTTCGTTCCCATATTGGCCCTTCAATGTGTGATTTTTAACAAGTCTAGAGAAGGAAAATTCGGTGGTTTTTCATGTTTAGAGAGTCTGAAAAGTACTTAAAGACGACTCCAGGGTTGTCATTTTTCGTAATTTTAGTCTCGCGAGGCAAAAAAAGAGATAAACTACCACTCGAAAGACACCCTTTTAAACCTTTTAATGAGTGTGAAAGGAAGCAATATCACTTGACAATCTTTTCATGTTTAGAGAGTCCAAAAAGAGATTAAAGGAGACTCCAAGGGGTTCATTTTTCATATAACCTTTACGAGTCCGAAAAAGTGATAAAAGTCTACTCGGTTACATTCTCATGTTTTTTCGAGCATGAGAAACAAAAAAGACTAAGCTCAATATTGGTTTCATTTTTACACAAGCTTGAAAAAAAAATTAAACTATGCTTGTAAATTCCCAATGTAATTTCCAAAGGTTGGGATACCCATGGATGGCTGGTACTCTGTCCCAAACTTGAAAAGCTAGTGGCTTGACTCCATAATGATAATCAAAGGCTGGAGACATGCCCCCCAAAGCTTCAATTCATTCACCGACTTTGAGATTGTCACCAATTTATGTACTAAATGGAGAAAAAGGATAAGGGTGGATGAAAAGAAGGTTCAAATATGAGACCTATTGAAAGACTCGAATTGTTAGGAGAGGTGACTGTTTCATTTTTTAACAATCTTGACACAGGAAAAGAACTATTATCAAGACCTCTATTTCATTTTTTAACGAACTTGCCACATAAAAGTAAAACTATGCTCCAGGTTCTAGGTTCAAGTCCCAGATTTTTGTTTCATTTTTTAACGAGCTTGCTACAGAGAGGAAAAATATGCTCATAGCTTTTGTTTCATTTTTCAACAAGCTTTTCATGGAGAATAAAAACTATGTTCGTGAATTCTGCTTAATCAAGGCTTCCAAGAGGATAATGCTTTGGCAGGAAACCATGTTAAGGGAAAAAACTCGATCACGGCTTCCAAGGGATCTTCACTCGACGAAAGAGCAATGCTCTAGAAGGAACACATGTCAAGGGACGCGACATGGGTAAGGATATCATTATCTACTATCCCTATCGAGGAGATCACAATGTCAACTACTAGATCTAAGTCATAAGAGGCTGAGCTTACAGTGAGAGGCTCATCTTCATCGACAACTGAAGGCATGGGAGATAACACCACATAATTGACCTGTGGTGGGGGAGATATCATATGCATATAAGAACCATTTAGGGAGGTCATTGGGTTGGTAATCAAGTCAGGACCAACAAATGAAAGTTGATCAATAGCCACAATTCTTCCATCGTGAGGGAAATATATCACATGAAAAAAACTGGACACAATAGCTTTCATGGCATAGACATAATCTCGCCCAAGGAGTAAATCGAAATTCAAATGGTCCTAGACTACCATAACATCAATAAAGATATTTTTCCCTCCCAAAGTTATGGGAAACTAAGGAAGGTCTCCTAAAGGGTGATTGGTTATTCTGTTAAAAGATAACATATTATGCGTAACTAGTACAAGCTGAGGATAACCGAAATCTTTCCAAGTAATAGAGGATAAAATACTAAAGGACGCACCTTCATCTATCAACGTCTGAGGAATGTCCCGACCACAAACCTATTTTGTAATCTTGAAAGGAATGTGAAAGGGAAGACGAGGTCTAGTTAGTGCACCCCAATAAAAAAGGATGGCCTCATTACTTGGAGGGGGTTCTGCGAGAGAAGGAGGAATTCCCCCCAGCATGATAGATTTTTTATCAACGAGAAAAACATGGGCACTATCAGGTTTACTCTCTAGAGGGAGAGTAGGATCAACTGATGATGGGATCAAATCAACCACTTGGGTTTTATTCTCCAAGGGGAGAATGGGGTCGACGGATGGAAACATATCGATCACTTGGATTTCACTCTCCAAAGAAGGAGTGGGATCGACCGATGGAGGAACCAGATCAACCACTTTGGGTTCACTCTTTATATGAAGAGTGGGTTTGACTGATGACAGAACTGGATGAGAGAATTTGGTTAGTGGTTCAACTTAGGATGAAAATAGATTGACCACCTGATCAACCAGACTGACTCGGGATGGAACCATGTTGACCAGTCCATCAACTAAGGATGGGTTGGGGGAAATATTACGATAACCAGTTGGAAGTTGAAGCTTTTGCAAAAGAGAATAAGCCTCATCCATACAAGGACAAAGGTGAGAGTAATGATCACCTTCGCATAACATGCAAGGAAACTTGACAGTTCTCTTCTTCTTACCAACCTTAACATCTTTATTTGACGGGGAGTCACCAGCATGTCCAGCAGGGGCCAATGATGTGGAGGACCACATTTCTAATACTCTGGGAAGGGGAATTTGGGTTTCAGATTCTTGGTTTTAATCTTGTTGACCTCATCAAAACTCCTAGTATGATTAACAATAGTTGGTTGCTTGGATCCAATATCTGATGTAGTTTGAGGCTTGGTCCCTTTCCGGTTCTTCTTCTTCTTCTCTTTATGTTTCTTCTTCTTGTTATCAACCTGGCTACTCACTTTAGAGCTTTCACTAGGTGAAGAAGGATAAAGGGAAGGAGACCTGATGGGTGAAGAAGGAGAAAGGTCGACATGAGGTTGATGTATGGGTGGCGTGCTTACATCTGAAGCACTTGCTACATTCGATATTACCGGATTGGAAAAAAAACATACCGGTAACCCAATTGTGAGACCTGGAAGGCTCAAAGTAGCGATGTAAGGAGGACCAATGTTTCCATAATAAGGAAAAACAAAAGGTTCCCTCGGATTAGGGGTTTCTCCATTGGTAGATATGGGAACTGACGCCATTAAAAAAAGATCCAACCTAGAGTCTTCTAGGGAAAATAAACAACACACGCTAAAAATATCGGAAGCAATCAAACAAACAAAACCTTCTCACAATGAACGCACTAGTTGGTGATGAAATCAAATGTCATGGGAACAATGTAAGAAGGGGTTGATATAGAGCGGGTGGAAAAGTTACATTGATGACCTGCTTAATGGACTTACACCCTGCTGCAAGCTCCCACACATAATCGTGGGTATACCCTCCAAGGAGCCCAAGTGAGTTTGGTCAACGTTGATTCTAGGTACTGTGAAGACTTGTCCCTCCACAATCACCTCATGTAAAGACCCTAAAGAGATAGGCTACTAAGGTTATCAATTATGACAATGATTCCTGGGGAAGCAGTCGACAGTCTAATCCACATGCAAGGGCAGGGTATCTAAGCCCAAAATCAACTCGAGAAGGTCCCCACATGATTTTCTTCTCAAGTGACCCGCAATAATACATGCAATCTCTACATCAAGACCAACAAAGTAGGGTGAGTAACTATGTCAGCCCTAATGTGACCTTGTGATTGACCCTTGTGTTAGAAGGGCTTCCCAGGACAAAATGTAGTAAATGGATTTCACCACTCCCTAAATAAAGATTCCATGTTTGTTTACATATTTGGAAAGTTATCTTTCACACCTATTCCAAATCCCTACACCTTAAGCTAATGTAGGTTTGCTACCAAAAAATGTAAAAATGTCTGATAAATTTTAGTTTAGCGCTTTATTTTTAAGGTTGTTGTTTACTCAAGAGGAAAATGGCGTGGACAAAATGATGTTTTGACTGACTCTAAACATTGTAAACAAATGAGAATACAAATATTTTACTTTGATGAAAGCTATATTACGAGAAGGAGAAAACGTTTATCATTCCTAGATGCACAATGTCCCAAAATTCCAAAAACCATGCAATTTCGCTACTTCAAATGCAAGCTAGTTTCACTACCCAAAAACAAGAATGAAAGTATGGTCTTTATTTTATTCTAATGTATAAATAAAGAATATGAAAACCCTTCAATGCTCCACAACTTTCAATAAGAAGAAAGAGTCAAATGCGGATGCAAAAGACATGAAGCGACAAAGGTTTCAAACAAAGCATGCACTCAAAGCAATGAGAACTGAAAGAAGAAAAAAAAGTAGAAGTTTGTACTAAAAATAAATCAATCAAGGATTCAACAACTGACAAACATTCAAGGAGTACAAGAAAATGCAGAGAAGAATCCAAGAAAAGATAGGGAGAAGGAGAAAATACCCAAATTGTCTTGACAAAACAAGCAGCTAGAAACCCAAAAAACCCAAATTGTCTTCACATTTATAAAAACATTTCAAGCCAAAATAAAGACAATAGGAAGTGATAAGAATCAAATATCAACCCAAAAAAATTCACAAACCAAAGTGCAAACCTTGGAAAGGACCTCTACAAAACAGGCTGCAAATATCTGATGAGAAAAAGGAAAAAACCCTCAAAAAAGGAGATCAACGCTCCCTCTCTCAAGGGAACAGAGTGTTGTAGTGCTCTATAAATCAATGTAGGGGAGCGTTGATTAGATATCAGTGCTCTGATATGGCCTACAGGGGGGCATTGATCTTCCTAGAACCTCAAAAATAGAGCCAAAAATGTAGAAAAAACTCAACCATAATTCACAAAATTTGTTGAAATTGCTAGTGAAGATGGGAGAAAGGTAATGGATCATGAACAAATAGTAAAACTGATCTAAAATGTGGGAAAAGGGCAGGGAAAAACTAAGGAAAGACAAATCAATTTTGATCCCCAGTGGATTTGCCAATTTCTATTGTAGGAAAATTCCCCTGCGGACAAGTGAATGTCCTCTTGGATCTTAGACCCCTATGACCAAGACATAAAGGTGCTAACTTTGAACACTAACATTCCTTTAAACGAATCTAAACTATTCAAGGAAGAAGAAGAAAAAAGTATGAGTACCTTTTTATGAAGTTTTTCCTCACTCGATCCAGGTTGAACTTGATCTTCAAGTCCTACAATGAATTTTGCAATCCAATAGACAACGAAGACAAAACATACTTCCTATTCTACCAAGATTAGTTTAAAACTAGTTTCATCAAAAGGAACAAGCCCATGTAAATGTACACAAAATTGAAGGAAACAGACCAAGCACATATATATTAATGAGAACTCAAAATAGATACTTACAAACTGTAGATGAAGTCGCAAGAGCCTCTCTAAGTCCTCCTCGTCCAACCCTTGCACAAAGCTCCCAAAATCAGAGGCTAGATATCCTCAAGTCTCCACTTCTCATGAGATCATAAGTTGGGTATCTCTAAACTATTCCATGCCTACCTCCTCCATGGAAAGCCCTCATTATATAGGATTTGTATGCTTAACCACCATGGAGAGGATCTCTCAACAGATCCACTAAAAAAGGTTTCTCTAAGATATTTAGGGAGAAAATATTTCTTAAGGATTTTAGGGAGAAAATATCTCTCAAGGATTTTAAGGAGGAAATATTTCAACCATTCATGAGATCCTCCAACTTCCCTAAAAAAGAGGAAACCAAATGTGAGGTGGATTCTCACACTTAATTACTTTCTTTTTCATGAATGTTAATAATAATTCATGTGCACTTGATTCTCACACTTAATTAATTTATTTTTTCATGAATATTAATAATAATTCATGTGCACTTGGTATTTTGGCCTTCATGTAATATACCCCTCCTCCACATTGACTAAGGATTGTGACATAGGTTATTCCATATAACACTTTACGACACTTAGGGAGAGGTACCTAGGTGAGAAAATTTCATGTGTAACAGTGAGGTCATTTACTGCATGGGTTACTCTCCATCTCCCCGAGTTCTCCGACCGATACAATTACTTCCTTCTGGTAGTTACAATTAGTCTGTCTCTAGCAGTTGCTGAGAGAACCTCCGCGCACTCATGCCTTTCATACCTTTTCCCTTCCTGAGAAAAACTTCACAGTAGGCGTTAGTTTTTCTGACTAAGCCCCTTTCTTTCATGTGACCAGTGGTTTTGACTTGGGGCCATGCACTAGGGTGCTTCGTGATTTCGTGTTTCAAAATCTTCTGCTGCAAGTTACCTTGAATCTCCCAACTCACGAAATCTGAAATACTTCATATCAGATCAACGGTCGAGATCTCTTTCGGATCTCTGGACTTCGGAGATTTCAATTCTCAACCTCCACTTGCTCAGAACGCTTTTAGCCGGATTCCACAGATTCCTGCCATGTGTCCTCCTCGAATCAACGGTCCTCGTTCACTTCGGGACTTCGGCACTTCGGCAATCTCAAACCTTTTTCCTTCGTGTTTTCTTAGATATGACAATCTATTGATGTGTGTCCTCTTTAATCCAATGGCTATCCTCCGTTCCGGGACTTCGGGTCTTTGGGCAAGTACTGGTGGTAAAAATTTGGAAGAAAAACTCATGGAATGACGTAACTCTTGCGTCACTCAATGACATGTCATGAGCCAAGCAACTGCCATGTGTCACTCGGATTTGTGATTTCCACGTACCTAAAATGTCGAATCAACTTGAAACTTGTCATTGTTTGATTGCTCCACGTGTCCTTTTTGACATGGTCTACCACTGGTCCTTGTTGACGTGGTCTGCCACATGTCCTTGAGGACAATATTTGCTGACGTGATATACTGACATAGATCTCCCTGATCTAATGATCATTTTCTGATCTCCAAATCCGACGACTAACGAAACTATGCATTCTGGGGATTTCAAATCTCAAACATTCAAGAGCATAACCTCCTTGCATCTCTATATCTGGAGTGAATGTTGTTTGTTCAATCAGGATCTTTGATCGATGGCTCAATATTTATATGATGCAACTTTGCTAGCTTATCCTGTCCTTCCACTCGAAATTGATCTGATGGATGACGTTTACTTCGGCTCTCCGACTCTACGGACTTTGGAGATTTCAGATCTCAAACTAAGAAACTTTTGAAGTGGTTTTCTCCAGAGTTGTGGATTATGTGAAACCTATCAGTCTTGACAATGGATGGTCCCTGCTTACTTCGGGACTTTAGGACTTTGACAGGTCCGCTCTCCTACGCTCATCAAAGTCTTAACCTTCGTTCATTTATCTCTGGCTCCAATGGTTGTTGGTCCTTCGCGCTCCGATCAACAGTTGAGGTCTAATCTCCTCCTCTGCGCTCCTCCTGTCTGATATTTGTCTTTATCAAATCTCTAAGTGTCAAGGGCCATGAAATTTGATCCTTCTGTGAGCCTTGATGTATAGGATCTCGTCTGCACATCTCAGAACACTATCTCTCCTGAGCTTTGGAAAAAGTTACCCTCGACCCTCGCGCACACTTTCGCTCTGTGTGCAACTCTACATTATCTCTTCTGAGCTTCTCAAGCTTGCTCATCTATGTCTTTCCACAAGACTTATGGTGCCCACCTCACACATTCTTCCTTTCTCATCTTCCAGTATCTCGAGCTTTGGTTCATTTTTGTTCTTGCCTATAAACATGCCATCGACGTTGTTGTTCTTACCTGTAGAAATGTCATCGTTGCTGATGTTCTTTCCATCAATGAAAAGCATACTCCAACTATAAACATGCCAATATTCAACCCATGAATGTACAAAGTGGCCATCAAAGGGACACCAACGTTTTCGAGGAAAGGAAAAGCACAAGAATACCCTTGCGAAGGCGTTCCTTGGTTGGTATCTTTAGGAACTTTGGTCATGAAGATCTTATGCATGGGTTCTTCCCTCTCGAGATCATTCAAGTCTATAAAAGTATCACACACCGACTATGGTAAATCAGTGGTATAAAACTATACACCTACAAGGAGACGGCTCCACGTTTCTAAGAGAAAGACTGAAAAGTCCTCACGACCGATGGAGTGGGTGGTCTACCACCTTAGTTCAGAGATCCAAATAAATGGCTAGATAACTCACTATGGAAAACTAAGGACCACAAAGCACAACACTAAAAATAAAATCTTAAAATGATACAAACCAAACAAACTACCCTTCTAAATGCTTCTGACGTAGTGAGATGAGGTCTTGATTGTCCAAAGCATTCACAGAGGAAAATGACTGGCCAAGAGAAACAATTACCCAGACCTCTGACTGATGGTCTCTTCAGGTCTCTCCCAGAGAGTATAGAGTCTGCCTCAAATACCGCGATACACCCCTCACAATCACCTATGTGTCAACCTATATAATGGAAACTAGGCCACCAACTTGTAATCAACAACCAGGGGGGTACAATCGACAACCGAGAGAGTGTATGGGCAGGGTAACTAAGCCCAAAGATCCTCCTGAGGCCTGAAACACAACAGGGCCAGAGACATAATCACTCTTAGAGTACCTTAGATGGATCCAAGTGTCTCAAAGGTCTGACACAAGTTAGGTCAGTAACACTACAAGATTCATCCCCAATACACACTCTCCCAAATTCTTTGTCGGGATCAGGAGTGGATATCTCTTTTAGTGTCCTCCACGTGACCTCGTGTTTGACTCCTGTGTGAGAGGAGCTTCTCGGATTGAGTAATTACAAAGTGGATTTTCCACACCCTGGCACAAACGCCTAGTTAATTTTTAGTTTTCCTTGGAGAGTTTACCTCTCCACACCTAATCCAAATCCCTAGCCTAAGCTATTGGTGAACCATAGAAAAAGTGTTACCAATATAATAGATTAGGGTGTTCATTTTAGGGGATTTTCTTACTCAAGGAATATAAGTGCAACTGATTTTTTTTTTTTTAATTTTGAGAAAATGAAACTTATAAGAACAATGGGAAAGAAATATTTACACAAATCCTTCAAGTGAAAAAAGAGTTTCAAGAAAGAAAATGCATGAACAATCGTTCAAACCTAAAGATGCAATATTTTCTCCTTTCTGTGCAAAATGCACAATGCAATTTTCGAGTGAAACAAAAGAGCAAATGAAAGTATTTTCTTTGTTATTTTTCTTTTCAAATGATTTGAAGATGAGAAGAAACCACAACCCTATGCTAATTCCTTTTTCTTTTTCAAATAACAATGCAAAGCAAATGCAAAGAAAGAAAGAGACCTAAAAAACTAGGTTTTTTTTTTTTTTTTCTTCCAATCA
>ML794515.1:229085-255619 GCA_009831015.1 Picea engelmannii
GACTAATTTACCAATGTCTTCTACACCTTGCAATGGATGCTCAAACTAGACTCTGTGAATGACCTTCTCGTTTTGCAGAATTTGGCCATTGTTTTTTATCATAACCCTGCATACAATGATCATTTGCTTGAGCCTTACTTTTCCCGAGGCCAAAAAGATTATTTTCTAGTTCCATGACGTGGGTGAACATCCCATGTAGATTAGGAGCCCTTCTTTCCATGAGAAAAAAGGAGAAATCTGGCAGCAGGTTCATAGGGTCGAACTTTTACTGTCATACATTTTCACAAACGTGGCAAGAGAGACGTTCCAGTGGAAAACCTGGCAAGAGAGACGTTAACGTGGCAAGACCAACGTTAATGTGGCAATTGCGACATACATCTTCACAAACGTGGCAAGAGAGACGTTCCAGTGGAAAACGTGGCAAGAGCGACGTTAACGTGGCAAGACCGACATTAACGTGGCAATTGCGACATACATCTTCACAAACATGGAAAGAGTGACGTTTTAGTGGAAAACGTGGCAAGAGCGAAGTTCCAGTGGAAAACGTGGCAAGAGAGACGTTAACATGGCAAGACCGACGTTAACGTGGCAATTGCGACATACATCTTCACAAACGTGGCAAGAGAGACGTTCCAGTGGAAAACGTGGCAAGAGCGACGTTCCAGTGGAAAATGTGGCAAGAGCAACGTTAACGTGGCAAGAGCGACGTTCCAGTGGAAAATGTGGCAAGAGCGACGTTAACGTGGCAAGAGCGACGTTAACATGGCAAGAGCGACGTTATCGGGCAACATGATTTTTTTTTTTTTATAAATTTCCTCTTTTTTGCGACAATATGGACAATTTTGTCCATAATGCCGCAAATAAAACGTCGGAATTTTTACAATATGTAGTAGTGGGAGAGGAGATCGTCAGTTGTTGGATCTCACTCAGATACCCGTCAGTCGTTGGATCGGGTGAAGATGCGCGGAGTTTAGTCTCCAGAGTGTGCATAGAAGAACGGATCTAGACTATTGGATCTTGATCCAAGTACTCGACAACCGTTAGATCCGTCGAGAGTTGCACGAGGTAAAAGCTTCGTGAACAAGAGGGTGAAAGTCCCGAAAGGATTGACTTATCAGGATATCGGCGTTCGGGATATCATAGTTCTCGAGGTCGAGAAAGTTGGGACATTTCAAGTGTCGAAATAGCGAGAGTGAATCTGAGCCGTCCATTTGTGGAGACATGTGGCGGAGATCCATACTATCGGAGAAATTCCCGATAGAAAAGTCAACTCGGCGTATCGGGGTTTGGCGTTTCGCGGATCTAGAGTACAAGACTTCTGGAGCATCAGAAGTCCCAAAATCGCGAGATTGGATCAGGGCCATCCATCTTGAGGGGAAACGTGGCGAAGATCTAAGATCTTGAGAAAAGTCCCAAAAGGGAAGACACCATCAGAGTTTCGGGACTCGGCAAATCGGGAGTTCTGTGGGCAAGAGATCAGGAAAATCCATGTTGGAAACCCCATAAACGATTGAAGTCGTCCATCAGTTGGGACATGTGGGCAAGATCGGAAGCCCATCGACATTCCAGACATCGAGACTCACATAAGTGAGTGTTTTGGATTTGCAGTTGGCTAAGTCTGAGATTCGATCTAAACCGTCCATCTACTTGGGGCACGTGTCAGAGATCCGAAGGAAGTCGGGGATCGAGAAATCTTTACAGTGAAAACCCCAAAGCGGCAAGGACCGTCCATCATTGAGGACGCATGGTAGAGATCGAGGCTTTTGGGAAGTTGCTCGAAAGGAAGAGCCATTAATCGGGAAATCGAGCATCGGGAAATCGAGGATTTCGTGGACAAGAGGTTTGATACATTTCAACCTTCGAAACCCTGAATCCCGATAAAAAGTATGGCTGCAGTCATATAAGGGGAGGTCGTGTGGACTAAAAGTCTAGCTTGGAGGGCGAACGGAAATTGGAGCACATCGAGATTTCGAAGCCTAAACCCCGCAAAAGAAATAAGGCTACGGTCTTATGAGAACTTGTCACATGGACTAGGGCATAGCCAGGATGGGCTAAAGCACAAAGGGAGCGCATTGGAAAATCGAGGATTGGGAGTTCGAGAGAACAAGGAACTCTTGACATCGGGAATTAGAAAACCTTGAAACCCAAAAATATATGCATTTTCCTGTTGTGGAAAGAACAACGGTCGTATGCAAAGGCCATGATAGGGAAAGAAAGACTTGTGGATCGGTTTTTGACAGAGATTCCACTATGGAATCGAAAGAGCCACTCCGGCTCAAGGGTAAAATTAGAACGATCCTTAAGACCGGGAGGTTAGTGCAGAGGCCCTTGCTGAGGCAGAGGGTGCGGTTTGCGTCAGTTTGGTATCAGAGCGTGATTCTTGTCTGTATATTTCAGGAAAGGGAGGCATAAGAGGTAAAGAGCACTCTGATATACGTCAGTGTGGTATCAGAACTAGAACTCTGTTTGTATATTGCAAACAGAGGGAGAAGGAAAAAGAAGATAGGGTTGTTGGAGACTCTGTGGTGATTGTTTGCACGTAGGCAACAGTCAAGAAGACAGTCAGGAGGACTATAGGAGAAGCTGGGACACTCAGTTTTGCAGAAGTGAGTAGCAGGTTTACTAGGAGAGCAGACAAAGACAACAATATGGCTATTGAAGGCCGTAGATATGATGGAAGGAAAACCTCAGAGCTATGGATCCAAGAAGATATAGATGAAGAGCTCGCTGATATAAAGAAAGAAATGGAAAATCTTGAACTGCGGATGCAACAAAATACTAAGCCGAGATGGGTATATGAATGGCCCATGAGGAAGGCAAAAGCAAAATGGCCAGTCAAGGAGTTGATGGCTAGAAGACAGTGTAGGCTATTAAGAGGATGGTTGAGGCATGCTGAAAACCTTGAGAGACCTGAGGAGATGGTTCAGGTATGTGAACCAGAGATTGGGAGAATTCTCGGTGAAGAGAATGAAATGGGATCAGCTGAAGATCTCAAGAACTGTCGGGAGGGCAGAGAGGAAATCCCAGTTTTCCAGGTGGGCAAGGAGTTGAGATCACTGCGGGATCTCAGAGACGGTCATGAGGATAGCCAGGAAATTTCACATTGCCAGCTGGGCAATGAAATGAGGTCGCTGCAGGATCTCAAAGACTGCCAAGAGGGTAGTGGAAGCATCTCAAATTGCCAAGTGAGCAGAGATGAGCATTCAAGACTATTTGAAAGTCTCATGGACTTAGAGGTGAGTTCAATTCAGCAAGGAGTGCTGATGAAGATGGGATCAATTGATCTCATAGTCTTCCAGTAGGGCAGTGAATAGATCCCATATTTCCAGGTGGGTAGGGATGAGTAGATGAGTTGGAATCAACCAGAAGAGCTGGCAGAGCAGGTGAGCTCAAGGGTGGATTTAGATCAGCAAATGAAACTGACATAAAAGGAGGAAGATTGGAGAAATCTTCTAATGATTGGGGGAATTCAGATATTCCTACCATTTGCCCAGGAGGAGGCAGAAATCTGTGTTGTAGGTGTAGCAATAGCAGAAGAAGGACAACTAGCTGAGACTGTCAGGGAAGAAGAATTGGAGGAGACTCTGGAAGCTGCCCAAGTAGACAAAGAAGAAGATGAGCATTCTGAGGAATGGCTCAACATATTCAGCCAGGAAGCTGGGGAAGCTGTAGCAATGAAGCTGACAACAAAGAAATAAGAAGAGGATGATGAGCATTCTGAGGAGTGGCTCAATATTTTCAGCCAGGAAGATGAAAGGACTGCAACCTGGGAGTTTGCAGCAGCAGAAGAAGAAGAAGCAGACAAAATTTGCTTTGTTGATCCATGGGAACAAATTGAAGCCCTGGAGAGAAGGGTAATAGTGCAAGGCGTGCACATCCAATAGGTGAGGTTGGAAGTAGATAAAGAAGAAGGCATGGGAGATCACAGTGATATGCCCATGTGCATAAATTTTTTGCAGCTGAGGATACTGCATGAACAGGGCCAGCTATTGGACCAACTGGATGAAGTGATCGACATGATCAGAGAGTAGATGATTCGATCAACAGAAACTGTCAAGAAGGGGAAGATGAGCAGAAGGAAGAAAGCAGCAGCAGCAGCGCAAGAGCAACAACAAGATGGAGCAGATGAACAACTCCATAGATTTATTTGGGATCCAGGAGGATTTCAACAGCTGAGATGGGAAGCTCATGAGCAGGAGCTCATGATTTTGTAGCTGAGGAGTATGATGCAGGAGCATCTCTCCACGTCAGCCAACCAGCCAGCCAGTCATGTCAGCGCATGCATTCAAGGCTGAAGAGAGGCGCAACCCTCATCTTCAATTTTGTATTTGAATGTAATTAATGTTTAGGATGTTGAGCCATGGAGTCGTGCCTTTGTGCATGCATAGAGTAGATAGGCTTTAAATGTTTGTAAGGCTGATATATAGACTTAGATGTTGGACTAGACAACCCATTCAATGTAATTGAATAGGGTAGGTAGGTTGGACGGAAGAGCTCAAAGAGACCCTCAGGTAAACGAAATAGAGTATCTCATTTTGTAGGAGATAGTTAGTGGAATGAGAAGAGAGTCTGCAAGTAGAGAGAAGAAGAGAAGGAACTGAGACTTTGTTACAGTCCGAGCTCAGGAACACCTTGTATAAACAGGCATTTGCCATTTAATATAAACAACAGTTTTTCCTGCATCTTTCATATGTTAAATGAATGTCTGTGAGTGTTCTTTTATGATGTGAATGTATGTTATGTTTAGGCATTTGCAGGGGTTTTGTTTGATTTCAAGCTTGAGAGGTCTTTGAGGCTTCACACCAGGAGGGTGTGATAGAACACTGTGGGTTCTGATAGCCGTGCACAGGGGATGCATTTCTGAACTCTGCGGAGTCAGACAGAGGCATGCCAGGTGGGCACAGAAGTTGAAATCATCAACTCGAGAGAAGACCTTTGAGGTTATTGAACAACTTAGAAGGCAAGGCTGTGGAGAAGAACATAGTTGCAGATAGAATCTCTGAGGAGTTCTGTAGAAGCTCTGCCAAGTGGGCATTGAGCATATGCATAGGGATGCATTTAGGAGGAACTCTGCTATGAGTTCAAAGAGAACCGGAATTACTGAGGATTCTGAGAGCTCTACCAAGTAGGCATTGAGCAGGTGCATAGGTGTGCAGAAGAGTATAGAACTGTTGGATGTTCTGTGAGAAGATACCCTGCCAGGTGGGCATTTGAGTCAGTGTGTAGACAGGCATAGGGAGAAGAGAACTCTTTGAGTTCTTTAATTTAAAGGAAGAGTCCACTGAGGGATCTTCACAGGGTTTTTGAACACCCTGTAGACTCAGCAATAGGTTGCTTGAGCAGAAGAATAGCCAGGAGGGAATTAAATTCTCCATCAGCAGAAGAAGGAGAAAGATTTATTCCTTGGAGGCCTGAGTATTTGGAGAAGCTCAGGAGGGACAATGCTTTCAGTGCACAGAGTTGTGGCTGCAAGGAGTGCAGAGGTTGAAGAACTCTTTGGAGGAATTCAGATTTTATAAATCTCAGGAGAGACAAGCGTTTTCATACACGAAGGCGAGAACTCAAAGTAAAAGGAGTTCACAGAGGAGAAAGAAGGCAAAGGTCGAGGCCTTTGGAAACTTGGAATTATTCCAAGTGCAGGAAGAAATCACCAAAGCCCGGAAGGAGCAACATTGGCCGTTGGATCAGTCGATAGATCTGGACCGTTGAAGATTTCACGTCTAGGAGAGAGTAGGAAGAGTGCACAAGAGAGGAGATCGTTAGTCGTTGGATCTCACTCAGATACCTGTCAGTCGTTGGATCAAGTGAAGATGTGCGGAGTTTAGTCTCCAGAGTGTGCGTAGAAGAATGGATCTAGACCGCTGTATCTTGATCCAAGTACCCAACAGCCGTCAGATCTGTCGAGAGTTGCACGGGGTAAAAGCTTCGTGAACAAGAGGGTGAAAGTCCCGAAAGGATTGACTTATCGAGATATCGATGTTCTGGATATCGGAGTTCTCGAGGTCGAGAAAGTTGAGACATTTCAAGTCTCAAAATAGCGAGAGTGAATCTGAGCCGTCCATTTGTGGAGACACGTGGCGAAGATCCAGACTATCAAAGAAAGTCCCGATAGAAAAGTCAACTTGGCGTATTGGGGTTTGGCGTTTCACAGATCCAGAGGACAAGACTTCCGGAGCATCAGAAGTCCTGAAATCGCAAGATTGGATCAGGGCCATCCATCTTGAGGGGACGTGTGGCGAAGATCTAAGATCTCGAAAAAAGTCTCGAAAGGGAAGACTCCATCGGAGTTTTGGGACTCGGCAAATCGAGAGTTCCGTGGGCAAGAGATCAGGAAAATCCATGTTGGAAACCCCGTAAACGATCAGAGCCATCCATCAGTTGGGACACGTGGGCAAGATCGGAAGCCCATCGACATTCCGGACATCTGGACTCACATAAGTGAGTGTTTTGGCTTTGCATTTGGTGAAGCCCTAGATTCGATTTGAACCATCCATCTACTTGGGGCATGTGTCATAGATCCAAAGGAAGTCAGGGATCGAGAAATCTTTACAGTGAAAACCCCGAAGCGGCAAGGACCATCCATCATTGAGGACGCGTCGCAGAGATAGAGGCTTTCAGGAAGTTGCCCGAAAGGAAGAGTCATTAATCGGGAAATCGAGCATCGAGAAATCGGGGATTCTGTGGACAAGAGGTTTGATACATTTCAACCTTCGAAACCCCGAATCTCGATAAAAGGTATGGCTACGGTCATATAAGGGGAGGTTGTGTGGACTAAAAGTCTAGCCTGGAGGGTGAACAGAAATTGGAGCACATTGGGATTTCGAAGCCCAAACCCCCCGAAAGAGATAAGGCTGCGGTCTTATGAGAACTGGTCACATGGACTAGGGCATAGCCAGGATGGGCTAAAGCACAAAGGGAGCACATTGGCAAATCAGGGATCAGGAGTTCGAGAGAACAAGGAACTCTTGACATTGGGAATTAGAAAACCATGAAACCCGGAAGTATATGCATTTTCCTATTGTGGAAAGAACAACAGTCGTATGCAAAGGCCATGACAGGGAAAGAAGGACCCGTGGATTGGTTTTTGACAGAGATTCCACTGTGGAATCAAAAGAGCCACTCCGGCTCGAGGGTAAAATTAGAACAATCCTTAAGACTGAGAGGTCAGCGCAGAGGCCCTTGCTGAGGCATAGGGTGCGGTCTGCGTCAAGTGGACAAGTGGCTCTCTCCCCAAATGAAGCTCCATTATTTGATGGAACAGACTACTCTTCATGGAGGGAAAGAATGAAAAGGTATATGAAGTCAAGAGGATCTAGCATTTGGGACTCAATAGTATGTAAGCCTTGGTACTTAAGTAACTCAAAGGACAAATCCAAAACTGAAAAAGAAGAAAAGAGAAACAATTCAATGGCATTAAAAGCAATCTAGAATGGACTGTCAAACCAAGTCAAAGAAAAGATGGGACACTGCACCTATGCTAAAGTATTATGGATCCACATGGAGAATTCTTATCATATTAAAGTACATAACATAGAATAATACAACTCCTTCAAGGAATTGATGCACTCCCCATTCATCAATAAAGAATACAACTCCATCAAGGAATTGATGCAATCCTTGGTCATCAATAAAGAAGACAACTCCATCAAGGAATTGGTGTGATCCCGAGTCATCAATGAAGAAGACAACTCCATCAAGGAATTGATGCACACCTTAGTAATCACTGAAGAGAAATGATTGACTCTTAAGATTGATGTTATAACAACATTAGAAGATATTTGTATGGAATCGGGGAATGGTTTATATATTAAAGTTCGTAGGGAGGCTTTGGACCATCTTGAATACACAATCCTGTGCACTCTAGAAGAGTTGGATAAACTTCAAAAGAAAGATATGTTGCTACAACAAAATTTATATCAATCTGACATAAATAACCATGAAGAGCATGAATAAAAGATTCAACTAGAAGACAAAGAAGAAGAGATCAAAATATTGAAGACTAAAGTTGTTGATCTATCAAAAGAAGTGAAAGAGTTGAAGACATATAACAAGTCCAATAAATGCACAAAAGTCTTAGAAAAAACAAAATAAATGGTCATCAATCTAAAGACTCAACTTGAGGAAGCTAAAGAAAGTGAAGAAGCCCTAAAGATCTAGTTGGCTAAAAATAAATAATCATGTCACATGTTGGAAATTGAAGTTTTCAACCTCAAAAAGAAGAATGAAAATACAAATTCAACTGTCAAATTCAAAAACAACTCAGCTATCCTGGATAGGATCTGGAACAGTCAAAGACTAACCAATGAAAAAAATGGTCTTGGGTACAATAAGAAATAATAAGGTGGCAAGTGGACCCCCATTCATAAACATGAGGAAGGCTCATCCTCCTTAAGGGGAAAAAATGTAGTCACAGACCAAATACAAGCGCATAACTCTGTTAAGAAAAGAAGTTATAAAATTCAAAACCAAGAATCATATCAAAAGGAAAAATTATCATCTCAAAACAAACTCAAGTATGGAAACACCTTCAATGGTTATTGCTTTTTTTTTCATAACTTTGGTCATAAAGCATTGGAATGCAAGAGTCTTGAAATGAAAAATTCATGAAGGTCCAATAACTTAATGAGATATTGGAGATGCAATTATGTTGGGCACACAACAAAGTTTTGTCATACAATGAGATGCTACAACTATGATAGGTTTGGCCACAAATCCAAAGACTCCAAGAAATCAAGAAACCAACCCATGAAGATTAATCCATACAATTCAAGAAGAAAATCTAATGAAGTTTGGAAGAAAAGAGGAGATGAAAAATTTCAAAGGACAAATTTAGAAAGGAAAGGTCCAACAAGCACAGTGCCTCATGGAAATCTTTGGAGAAAGAAATCATAACAAAGATTCAAAAAAGTCAAAGCTCCAAGAGAATGAAAATGTTTATCTCCCTACCATGCCTCTCCTAGATACATAAAAGGATCTAAAACACTTCTTGAAGAATTCATAAAAGAAAAAAAAAATGGGGTCTCTCGATGAGGAATGAAAATCACATCAACTAAAGAATTTGAAAGCAGTAAAGGAGTTCAAAATATATAAACATAGAGCATGAAAAGGGAAATTGATTAACGAAAAAGAGCAACAAAATCTCTTGGTATCAAAGAATTGAAATTGGTAACATACCTTAACAATTGGTTGTAGAATCGAAATTAAATCAATTGGTATCGATCAATTAGTAATGATCAATTGGTATCACTGTAAATGATCGATTGGTATTTGAAGATGAGACCAGTGATGGGGGGAGAAAAGGTACAAACTCATTTGTTTTATAGATATGTTGCCCTCAATGCCAAATGGGATATTGTTGGCATTATTGATTTAGTGTTGTCATTGATGGCAACATGACTCAAACATGGACAATAATCAAACATCGAAATACAAGAAATAACAAGGATATGCTTGATGAGTGGTATCAAAGGATAAACTATAAGTCGTGACAACACATAATTTAAATTATGTTGACTACAGAGGAAGTCTAAAGAAATGCTCAGGACAAAGAGATAGTACATAGGAACAATTGTTTGAATTTGTTATAAAGATGGAGAAAGATGAAGGAGTTCACTGGTGTGAACCTGAGAAAGAATGAGAATGTTGAGGATGTTGAAGATACAAGTCAAACAATGAATTGACTTGGAGATATTTCTACTGATGGAATATTACATTGGGATACAAAGGAGTACAAAAAATTAATGAATAAATCTAAGTGAGATATATCTAAGTAATGAAGGGAGATAGATCTAAGTGAAGACTAGAATGATCGATTGAAGATGAGGGAATGAATAAATCTCGGGATAAATTGATGAAGAAGAGTTCTGTAAAATATGGATACATAACTTAAACAAAAGGAACATCTGATCAAGATTGAATAAAATATGACCGTTAGATTGAGGAGAAGTTCAAAATCATGGGGTGTAGATTTAGATCGACACTAATCATAGGATCACGAAGAGGTTGAATAAGGATCGTCAAATCTCATGGTAGAAGGTGGAATAAATTCAACCATCTGTCTAATCCTAGATTAAAACATCATCATAGATTTAATGATTGTGAAAACTGATGTGATGTGGATCCATCCATCTGACCATAGGTCAGATCAATGGTGGACAAATATTTCTCATAACAAAGGTGTGAAGAGTTTAACATGGGGAAGACCCCCCAAAATATTGTGGGTCGTTGATCACAAAACCACGTGTTGGTTAGAGATTTATTTTGGGGTCCACAACATTGAGATACGAGCCAGGAACCTAGCCCCTAAAATGATGGGGACCATCCATCCAACAAACGATAAAGTCAGTATCATCTATTAAGTCAGGCTAGACATTTTTAGCGCTCAATTGTGTAGCCCTGGGTTACGAGTTTGGTTATGTGGGAAGAACAAGTGATTAGGGATAAATCCACAAGCTAAGGGCATAGTCGTTGATCATGTGGAATCTAATGAGTGCTTGGATGAAGTTAGCATGGTTTGAACAGTAAGCGCTTTTGGAGAAGCAATTGGTTACAATTTGTGGCCATACAAAGACATGGACCTAGTGAAAGGACTTTTAGGACCTGAATACAAGAATCGACAATAAAGGCTAGATACAATTTGTAATGGAGGTTGAAACAACCAGAGGATGGGATAGAAGCAATTACAAAGGAAGTTAATTTGTTGTGGAAGAATATATAGAGAAGGATCAAGAAGGAATTCACATGAATTGGTTGAGGCTCAAAATAAGGATTTGATCCATAAATGTGATCAAATGGAAGAGGGCTTGATATAGAAAAGAAGGCCAGAAGCAAAAGCTACAATATGATAAAAGGATTAAATATTAATGGAGAATATTAATATAAATGTTAATATTAATGGATAATATTAATATATGAAGATTAAATATTAATGGAGAATATTAATATAAAGGTTAATAGTAATGGAGAATATTAATATTAATATATGGAATATAAATACAAAAGAGGAAAAAGTTAAATGGGAACGGTTTACTTAAAAATAAATATGAAAGTAAATAATGAAAAATGTAACTTTATGTAAAAAGTAAATTCAAAATATGAGTATTAAAAGATAAAAAGAAAAAAAATGAATTTCCATAAAAATTCAAAAAGTTAAATGTTATTTGCCCTTGATTTAAAAACCCATGGTATTTTCCCATGGTATAGTGAAACATGAAAATGAAAAGGGAGAATGGAGAATTAATTACTTAATCAATGGACGGATAAACATGATATGAAGGATTACTAATAATAATAAATGAAGAAAGTTATTATTAAAATAGCATTATTATTACTGAAATGAAGAGGTGCATTGAAAGACACAGTGTTTCAATGTCATCCACCTTTTGAATGGCTATATAAACAAAATCTTGTGTTGGAAAAAGATGTATCTCGGTGGATCAAATATAAATAAGTGGATTGAATGAAAGTTTATTCTTTGTCAGGTTGGTGTCTATTTACAAGCTAGGTATTGTTATGAGGGTTGGATTCCTCACTTCTCAGTTGGATCTGAGAACTACAAGCTCGGTCTTGTATTTGAGAGTTGGATCTCTTATTCAGTTGGTGTTGAATAATTTGATGATTGGTATCATATGTACTTGTTCAAATTTAATAAATATACGATATTTATTCTTCTTTATACAGTTTGTGTTTTTATAACTATTATATATATTTATGAACAAGAAATTGAAATATGTGTGTGTGTGTGTGTTATTCAATTAATTTAAGTAATCTAAGAAAGTGTGAAATTTTTCCAAAAGTTAAAGACATTGATTCACACCCCCCTCTCAGTGTCAGTGTGTGTTTCAATACTTTCTCACAATATAAACATTGGTGTGAGGAGGAGAAGGAGCACATGTCCTTTCTCACAATCTAGGCATTGAGGTGATAAGGATAAGGGGAACCTATCCTTACTCACACTATAGAAATTTTTATGATGAGTATAAGCAACACCTATATTTTATCATAGTGTAGGCATAGGGGTGATGATGGGAGGAGAACCTTCCCTTTCTCATAATTTAGGCACTACAGTGATGATGAAGAAGCTCACATAACATTACAACAATCTAGGAATTGGGGTGATGAAGAGGAAGAGAATATTCCCTTTATCACAATTAGGGTATTCAAGTGATGAGTATATTCACATTCCCTTTCTTATGATCTAGGCATTATGGCAATGAGGAGAAAGAGGACATGGTGGTTCTCACAATGTAGGAATTTCTATGATGACGAGAAATAGAACATGCACTTTCTCACAATTTAGGAATTCATGGGTTGAGGAGGAAAAGAACAAGCCCTCTTTTACAATTTAAGGATTCCAATGATGAGTAGGAGTACATGCCCTTTCTTACAATCTAGGTACTTAGGTGACTAGGAGGAGGAGTAGATGCCCTTTCTCATGATATAGTATTTCTAGTGATGAAGAAGAGGAGTGCATTTCCACTCTTGCAATCTAAGGTTTATGGTGATGAGTAGGAGGAGAACATGTCTGTTCTCACAATTTTACCATTCAAGTGATGAGGGGAAATAAAACGTGCCATTTCTCGTAATCTAAGAAATCAAGTGATGAGGAGAAAGAGAACATGTCCTATCTCATGATTTATACCTTTGAGTGATGAGAAGAAAGAGAAAATGACATTTATCAAATTTCAAGTGATGAGGAGAAAGAGCACATGTCATTTCTCACAATTTGAGTGACAAGGATAAATACACCATACTCTTTCTTACAATTTTAGGAATTCAACTGACTGGGAGAAATACCACTTTCCCTTTATTGAATTTTAGGCTTTTGGGTGACGAGGAGAAAGAACACATGCCCTTTCTCATAATTTAGGTATTTGTATGATGAGGAGAAATAACATTTGTCCTTTTTCACATTAGAAGCATTCAAGTAATGAAGAGAAAGATCACCAACCCTTTCTTTGAATATGTGGATAGGTCAAGAAAAAAAACACATAAGGATAGAACCCTTAAATACTTTCCTCCTATAATACCCTCATTTTTACCCCAAAATACGAATGTAAAAGTAATGAATAGATGGTTGTAATCCAAGATCATATGTGAAATATCATTGTATATTTGATTATAATATGAAAGCACTAACTTCCACAAACAAATAAGGACTAAAAATAGATTGGGAGCTACGATTCCACGAGTGGGGGAAGTGAAATGAGGATAAGGGGAGAGGACCTTAGTGAGTTATTTAACATAAGTCATTAGACCTTAACTATAAACCTTAGCTAGTGATATATCCTAAAGTATTTAACCTTTGATTATTAATCCTTGATTATTCACCTTGATATACATTATCTTAAGCTTGGGATTAGGGGAAATGTGGGCTTCTCATGAAGACCACGCGTTGAGTGATTGGCATGAAAATATAAAGTTGGGAATTTGAGCATGTTGGGATTATGATTATGATTATTGTTATTGTCATAATATGAATTATGGTATGGGTTTTGATGGTACTATGATACTTGTAGTGTAGCTTCTTACAGGTTTATGATATTTCCCAATGTACTTCTGATAATGATTATTATGCTACTGTGAAAGGAAAACCTATCCTACAACTAGGAATACTTAGAGTCCTAGAAGAGACATTCTATGGCTAGCCTATGTTGGAGCATTGAAAGGGAATTAGAATATCCCAAGGGACTATTTAGTAGAGAAGGGGATCCCATTCTTGGTGTTGTGTAGGATGAGGGGTAAGAGTGTTGGTAGATTGGGATAGTTGTAGAGGGGTTTCTTGTTTCTAAGAGATTTTTGGGTTGTGGGATGAATACGGTGATTTAGAGCTAGACTTTATAACTTGAACCTTATGGATTCATAGCCTCATCTAAGGGGTGGCCTCTGTCATAGAAATATTAAGTGTGACAGAGAGCCTAATACTAGGAGGAGCACCCTTTATTTGCAAATAGTTGGAGGATTATTGTTTATGGAAAAATTAGCTAATGCAGACATAGACTAATCTCCCTAGCTTGGGAACCCACAGCTAGAAAAAAACAACATGGAACATATTACTTTCCTTAGATTCATACAATTGAAATACTGATAAGTAAGGACTCATACCTATTTACCAGCATTTATCCTCGCTAATTGTAGCTCCTAGCTTGATTCAAAGGATTTTGAATAGAAACTTGCATAAGAAAACAAGCTAACGAGTGAAAGCAACAATAGTACTTTGACAAATCTATAAAAATGACCAAGCAGAAATGTAATAAGAAAATTTACAATGAACAATCTTTATAGGAAATAAAACATGTTATTGTATTAATATCAATGGAAGAGTTATAACCAATGCCTTGGTGTTGTGAGGCTCTTTCCAACAGTTCATTGCTCTAATACCCACATTGCTTCCATGAGTTCCATCACCATCAACTGAATACTTTGACACAAGAATATATCAAGGCCAAAGAACAATCTTCTAATCTCAAATTAGAAGCTAAAACTATCAACCATTACTCACTATTAGTTATTCTCCATTAGCTATATTTAACCATTTTTCATGAGAGAAGTCTCCTTTTATAAATTGAAAAGGATGTTAGGATCTCCCCAAATCAGGAGTATGGGTGAGATCCAAACCAAGTAGAGGACACCTCATATCCGAAGCTTCTCTCTAGAAACTTCACGATTTTCTTCCCTTTTTCTCCCTTTCAAAGAGTGTCATGTTGATGATTACATCTATGTGAGACATTCTCTAGGACACAAACCTAAGAGAGAGCCCCTAAGAGGGGTGTGTGGCTCCTATCTGAGATAGAGTTGGAACATAGATATGCCCTAATCCTTACAGAGAGTTGAGAAGAACTCTATATGATTCTCTTGTGTAACACAGTGAGAAATGAGATCTACAGAGTTGGATGTGCATGTGGTTGAGCACAAGGTGAACGTGTGAAATCACAAAGTGTTGGGTGCATCGTCATGAGACAAATATGAATATGATGTATTAATATCCTCTGAATAGCCTCCCGTTTCTCAAAAGTATTCTCTAGTCGCTCAGAATCATCATTTGAAAATGATGACTCAGCACAGTAAAAACAGACTCTTTTGCACTTTCGACAACTCATTTTGCCCTTGAAAATATGATTTAGCTGCCGAAAGCCCTGATTTTCAGTAGCTCACAACAATGTAAAATTACCATTTAGTTGCCGAAAGATAAAATTTACTTTTGGTCTATTTTATGAGGTGAAATTCTCATTTTATTGAATTGATATGATTATAAGCATTTCTCAAAGACTTCATGACTTTCAAACCTAAAAATAAATCTTCTACCTAAAGCTCCGCTTATCATGTAATTTGGAAATAATTTTCAAGTCATTTTTGATTGCTAACATCTAGCTCCAACTGGGATGGATACCTCCCTGTGAGGTTTCCAAGAACCACATATCTAATGCCTTTCTTGGAAAATAAAAACTGAACTTAATGTCTAGTGTTCCATTGGGCATGGAGTCAACCATTCACCTTTTTATGAAAATCTTTCATGACTTGTATAGATGATATTTGTAACTATTCAAGACTGCTTTTATTCACACAAAATAACTGATACATATGTTGCAAAATGGAGAAAATAAATGCTCGGGCAGCGAGCTTATGTCCTACCCTACTCTACTCTAAACAATTTTGCAATTGGTTAAGTGAACGTTGATTTCCATAACAACCATCCAAGTAATTTTAACACTGAAATAATCTCATCATTCACACTGATTAATAGATGATGTTTGAAGTGTAACAAGAATGAGAAGAAGTTATTCACAAAACCAAACTCACTTGGGAAAACTAATAATTTTAGAAAATCTGAAGCTTTGAAATTTTCTGAAATATAGCATTCTATGAAGACTGCCACTGAATCTTTGAAACTAGCGTCAGAAACCTATTGATATTTAGGAAACAATTGTATATATATGGAAACCTCTTGCTCAACCATGACTATTTTTCTGCTAGAAAACTGAGGACTTTCTAATTCTTTTGTAATCGGATCTTGATCATCGGTAGTAACAATCGTTTCATCAGAATGATGCTCATTAGATAATGACAAAAATAGAGTTTAAATCATATCTAGAGTGGTCAGCTAGAAAAATGTAGTTACCTATGTAATCATCAATTACCATAGATTCATTCTGGGTTAGAAACTAATCTTGAACTTCAGACTCATACCTGTCTCTGGAGTACTCAACAAATATTGAAGAATTTCGACCTAAATCTGAAATGAGCTCACATGCTTGTTGTTGTTCTAAATCTGCCTCATGGTCATTACCATCCTGCTCTAAATCTGAACTATACTGACATTTTGTTTACTCATGTGCATGTAGATTTTCAAAACAATTTCGATCATAGGTCCTCCTAGAAGCATGTATATTCTCCTCCACTCCTTGAGCATATTCAAACAGGCACCTTAGGGATGAAGACCTCCTTTCTAACAGGAGGAGGGAAAGCTCTAAATGTAGACCCATAACATAACGTATCATGGCAACAGTCTCTGTAGGCCGGATCTGCAAAGGCATATCATGATAAATGTTGTAGAACCTTCGATTGAAGGCAGGCAAAGCTTCGTCCTCCTCTCTCTTCAAAGCATATAAATCAACAAGATACAAATCAAGAGATTTGTTCTCACCCCAATACTTCAAAAAATCATTTGACAGCTCAATCGAAGAACCAATGGAATAAGCTCTTAGACCCTTAAACCAAATAGAAGCATCTCTGAACAAAGACTTAGAAAACATCCTCATGATCACATCATCATGAACAATCTCAAATTGATCAACAAAATTTTCAAAGGATTCCAAGTGCCTTTCAGCTAAAACTTGATTCTCTCCAGAAAACTGGGGAGGATATTCAAGGTAGTTAAGAGGATAAGGGGTAAGGTGACATGGCATCCTTAAAGGCTTGAACATATTCATCCTCATTTTAGATAAGAAAGTAGTGGGATGCTCATCAGGTGTAACAAACTAATTGGAAGGCTCAATGGTCACTGAAATCTGAGAAGGTTTTGAATCAGTTTTGACCTCCTCGAGGTTATATGGCTGGTCAGTTTCAGGAGAGATTTGAATGCAAAGCTCATCTTTATGAATAGGCTGAGGTAACGAAATACGATCAACATCAACAACATAAGGAGGCTGCAAGATTTCCTCTTCTAAAAATGGATATATAAAAGAAGGATGATGATGATCCGAATATGCAAAACAAAATATGATTCTCTTGACATGTGAAGGGAAAAGCATGAAGGCGTTGATAAAGAATAACAAAATCTCATGTAGAAGACTAATGAAATGATACTTGGGTTTATAATTTAGCCACTTCATCTTCCTGTCAACCAGATCCTCCCCAGTGGAGTCTTTAATGTGGAGTCACCAGGAAACTGATTACATTCGAATCTTATGTTTGTCTCTTGTTTTCCATGAAGAAACAAATCTATGTCATTCTCCCAGGGAAACTCGCTTCACTTCCATTCCCCGACAATGACGCCATTTTTTTATCACTCCAAGAAATCACTCCCTGACTTTATAAGGGTGTAATTTTGGTAACATTAAAAGATCAATAATGTGGAGGAAAAGATGATCAGATTGGATGACATTATAAACTCAAATCCATTTAGAAATACATCAGTCATTTGAAAGACCAAGGATTTCAACTATCCAACTTAGGAGGTTTAAATAAATGTGTGGAAATGTGGAGAAGACCTATTATACCAATAGAAATACCTATACAATAGTATATGTGAATGGCCAATAGTGATAGGTAAAATACTCATTACACTAGCAAAAACATATTAAAGATTGCATATAATATCTGGTCAGATCTAATAGGTAAATACTTGCAGCTTTAGCTTATGAATGCACCAACACGATAACATCTATCTGGCATTAAAACAAACATCAAAAGAAAAGTATAAAGTCTAATATACCAACGAAGATATGGGATGACAACCTTCTGTCATTGAGTATACATAAACTTAGAAAGAAAAAGAGATGAAAAACTAAGAAAACATAGTGAAAGAAGCTCGATGTCAAGATATATTAATGGACATCTCTAAAGGATGAAAAATACAATCTTTCAAGAAAAGAACCACAATCCCCAGACTGTCCCCCCCTCATGGTGATATACAGAATCACATGCTTTATATCCTTTACAAATTAGTTCAGGATCCTACAAAATTGGATCTTACATCCCTTTAATAGAGCAAAATCAAATAATATGATATATAGAATCTAATCAAGTCATCTTCTGCAAAATTTGATAGATCCAACAAGTCTTCATAAGATGATGTATCAAGTCGAAATGCCACTTGGTCAAAAAGACATTTTTAGCCAAAAATAGGAAGCATACTTGTTTTTTTCCTCCTCCTTGATGCCTCAAAAACTAGAATATAAAGGTGATTTGGATGCCTTTAATTATTATCTTGGAATAGAAACCCCCTTTGTGCCATTTGGAACAATAAAACAAAGATCTGTGAAAAAATAAGCTCGATCTTCTAGTCTCTGCTCTTTATTCAGCTTACGTTCCTGAAACAGAATAGGATGAGCTGACAAAAGTCCAGGGATTCGACAACTAACAGTACCTTTGTGAACCCTGATAAGCTGCTGAAAATTCTGGAAATATTCCTCTCAAATATTCACCTATATATCTCACATAAAAACATATTTTGGAAAACTGAGAGAGGTTTTTGAATATTGGTTTGTTCTGAGGAAAAAAATCTCTCATTTATTTGAGATTCATTTTCATTTTCCCGAGATATTCATTTCAAAAACATGTGTCAAACATGGAAATTCTAAGATCCGAAAATTAGGGCTTAGAGATGAATTTGATTCTCCCAATCTATGACACCTGTAGGAATATTGAGAGAGGTTATTGTTCTTTGACATGTTAGTAACAAAAACCTCCACTTGTTTCTCAAAATGATTCGCTAGTTGCTCAGAATCATCATTTGAAAATGATGACTCAACACAATAAAACCAAACTCTTCTGCACTTTCGGCAGCTCATTTGCCCTTGAAAATCTGATTTAGCTGCCTAAAGCCCTAACTTTCGATAGCTCACAACACTGTAAAATTACCATTTAGCTTCAAAAAGCTAAAATTTACTTTTGGTCTATTTTATGAGGTGAAATCCTCATTTTATTGAATTGATATGATTATAAGCCTTTCTCAAAGACTTCATGACTTTCAAACCTAAAAATAAATCTTCTACCTAAAGCTCCTCTTATCAAATAATTTGGAAATAATTTTCAAGTCATTTTTTATCGCTAACAGTTAGGACACATTGTGTGCAATCAAGAGTTGTTGGTAGATCCTTCCAAGATTGCTATCATTGTTGATCTACCACCTCCTACTTCAGTAAGGCAGTTGCGCACTGCAATGGGACACATTGGATATTATAAAAAGTTTATTAAAGGTTACACACAAATAAAATCACCTAAGGAGAAGATATTAAAGATGGATAGTAAGTTTCAATGGACAGAAGAATGCTAACAAATCTTTGACACACTAAAGTAGAAAATGGTCACTACGCCTATCATGGTGTTTCCAGATTGGAGTAAGGAGTTCAATGTTCATGTCGATGCTTCATCCATTGCATTAGGAGAAGTCTTGGCATAGCCAGGTGCAAGAGATATTGACCACCCTATAGCCTTTTCTAGCAGGAATCTTTCTACATATGAAAGGAATTATACTACCACTGAAAGAGAAGGCTTAGCTATGGTATATGCACTGTAGAAGTTTAGACACTACTTGCTGGGAGGACATTTTAGGATGTTCATTGATCATTCTACATTAAATTACTTAGTCAACAAGCCAGTGTTGGGGGGAAGAATATGTTGATGGCTACTATTATTTCAGGAGTATGACTTTGAGATCATGGTCAAGCTAGGAAGAATGAATAAAGTACCTGATCACTTATCTAGGTTGGAATATGGCGAGGAACCTACTAGTCTGGATGATACCCTACAAGATGCACAACTGTTGGCCATCAGAAAAGTCGATGATCACTTCCCAAAAATAGTCCAGTTCCTCTCCACAGGAATGGCACCTCTCGAGTATACAATTATTCAGAAGAAACAGTTGGTAGTCTGCGCTGCAAATTTTCAACTTATAGTTGGAGAATTATATAATATGGGACCAGATGAGATCTTAAGATGTGTTATGGAGTCTGAAAGACCATTGATCCTCGCAGAAGCACATGAAGGCATCGTAGGAGACCATTATGAAAGGAAAGCAAAAACACAGAAGGTTCTCAGGGCTGGCCTCTGGTGGCCTACTTTACACAAGGATGCTAAGGAATACTACAGAGCCTGCGATGTATGCCAAAGGATAGGGAAGCCTTCTAGAAGGGATGAGATTCCTTTAGCACCTCAATTAACCTTACAAGAATTTGAGAAATGGGATATTGACTTTGTGGAACCGATCAAACCACCAGGAAATCACACAGAAGCTCAATACATCATCACTGCTATAGAGTATTTGACCATATGGGCAGAATCAAGAGAATTTAAGGACTATAGTGCAACTACAGTTGCACGATTCATCTTTGAGGATATCATAAATAGATTTGGATGCCCGAAGATCCTTATGAGTGATCAAGGCACACACTTCATCAAAAAAACTATTGAAACATTGACTCAGGAATTTGAAATTCACCATCATAAGAGCAGTCCATACCACCCACAGGAAAATGGTAAAGTCAAAGATTTCAATAAGATCTTGGAGACAATGCTGACTAAGATTTGTAGTATCAACATAGATGATTGGGATCTGATAATTTCAGTAGTGCTATGGGATTATAGAAATACTTGCAAAAATCATACCACGCAGACTCCCTTTAAGTTACTATATGGCTTGGAAGCAATGGTACCTATGGAATACTTGGTTCCTAGTTTAAGAATTGCAGCATTTACAGTTATGGATGACACCAATGCTATTCAAGGCAGGCTCGCACAGTTGATGGAACTGGAGGAAGACAGGTTCATTGTAGGATTTCATCAGCAGGTACAAAAAGAACAAGAAAAGGCTTACATGACAGACATATCAAGAAGAAATCATTTAAACAAGGAGATTTGGTACTTTTGTATGAAAACAAGTTCGTGAAGCATCCAGGGAAGTTCAGGACACATTGGCTTGGGCCATTCAAGTTTTTATATGTTACAGAAGGTGGAGCTATGCAGTTGAATACTCTTAATGGAGAATGGAAGGATGGTTTAGTAAATGTGAGACGGTTGAAGCTATATTGTGACAACCAACTATCGTACAGCTCTTAGTAAAAGAAAAGGAAGAAGGGTCTAGGTACCAGGTGCAATTGAAACTAGGTACCGGACATAAAAAAGACAGTCTGCACAAGATAGGGAGGGATAGAGTAGAAAGCACATGCTACACCTGCTTAGCCTATAGTCAAAGTAATATAGGAGGTTCAACCCTGCAGTGACTCAGGATGAGTCACATGTGAGTGTTGGGGGCCTGTTGGCCCTGGGTTATGTATCAAGGAATAAAGAAAAGATTAAAGAAGATGAAATACAAAGTAGGAAGTGAGCGGAAGGCACACAAACCGAGGAAGGGTTGAAGTGGTTAAAGAAGCATAAAAGAAGGAGCGAAGTAAGGGAAAGCAAGTTGTTGAAAGAGAAGATCTAGGAAGACAAAGAAACAAGGAAGATGAATCGTGGAAGAAGAAGCATAAAATAAGACACTAATAGGTGATTTGGAGCACCTCGCAGAGAAGAAGGAAGGACAGATTGGTGAAGTCCTAAAAAGGCGAATTAGGTGGAACTAGGGTTTTGACACCTAGACTTCGGTCTAGGGTTGTCTAAGAGTCATGGAATGTATAAATAGAGGTCCAGAAGAGTTGAGAGGGTTGTTGTTGTTGGTAATATCAATATCGAGAGATAGAAGTACTTTGTGGTAGAGAAATCTTGTATTCTGTATCTTCAGCTATGGGCGAAGATAAACCCTTCAGTTGGGTGCGCATGGAGGGGAAATAAAGAGGAAGAGAGAGAAGGATCTGTAGCTAAGTGCACAGATAGATTTTACCTATTATATCGATAAACATAGTTATGTGGACGTAGCCCTAGGGAGAGGGTGAACCACGTAAATATTGTTGTTCTTGTGGTTAGTGTTGTGTTATTTTCTATCTGTTATATTGTTATGAATTTTTATTGTTCCTATTGAAGATAAGGAGATACAACTAACTTTGCAAAGCTAGACATAATAAGGTTAAGAATATCTATGTTATCTTGCATTGCTATTTTGGAATCATCTTCCACTTCCTCTGGTTGTAGACACCTGTGTCCTGCAACCCCCATATTACTACTTTGGGTAAGACTTCATCTTCTTCGCAGGTTTTTCCGAAAGGAACAGTAGTTAGGGTTTGTTGGTGTGTTGTTAGAGTTGAACCCTGAGTCTGTCCCTGTGCCAACAATCTCCATTACAAAATTGAGCAAATTGTAATACAATTTATACAACTTTCTTCTCTCCAAGATTCCTCCTAAGGAATCTCTAACACGCTTCTCCTTTTCTATCTCTCTACTTTCAACCTTATATGTTATGCTCCCCATGGGTACCAAATTCAACCATAGGTAGCTTACATAAGTCGATCATAATTATATTTACATGTATTCACATGTCCTTGAACCAGTTGTTATAACTCTAAGCTGATGTTTAGTACTTGATGCACACTCCACCTTGTTTCATTCAGTCATCCATCGCAATCGATACTTGGAAGGGTGTTTTATCCAGTCACTAGCTTCACATTATGGGGTGGTACTAAAGAATTTTACAGTGTGAGTTGGTTCCAAACTTGGTAGTACACTGAAGGGTCTAATGGAATATACAGAGTGCAATATGGATATGGAGGGTACACCAACAGGCAGGAACAAAGAAGTGGAAGTGATGGTTAATGGTTGATGATGTATTGGAGACAACCTTTAGGTAAAGGATTATGATGGGGATGGATAGGAATATTGATACAACCAGGTATATGTTTACCATGAGTTATGGTCATTTTGCGAAGCAACTGCCATGGTATCCTATACCTGGGTCAAACACCTTTAACGCCTATTTTTTCCGCCCAATATGGACATGTTCCTTCTAGCGAACTAATTAATCTCCCATATCCTTGTACTATCACATTCCCTTGGAATTTTTGGCATCATCGATTTCTCGCCTCAAGATTTGCTCATTTTCATTTGGTCCTCCCACTTCTGTTGGAGACTCCCCCTTTCTATGTTTGGGGCATCCTAGTTTTTCAACGTTGATGCAGCATGATTATTCTTGAATGGTGGCACCATCCACATACAGGTGTAGTATTTTGACCTCTGAGTTATCCACCTAAATCCTTCCCAAGTTTCCCCTATAGTGGCATAGTCTAAACGTTCTACATTTAATTGTCATTTTTCACTGAAATATGGTCATCTAAATCTAGGTGAAATCACAATTTTATGTTGTTTAACTTGCATTTATGAATGCATAAATGGATTAAGTGTCCTAAAAAACTCTTGGGGCACTCAGATTATATTGACTTAACCACTCAACGGACTACTTATAATGTCATGGACTAGTGTACCTTAATTATACAAAGGGGTAACTCTGGGACATGGAAGTATCGGTCAGGAGTGGCCATAAATATAGGAATTCACTGGTCACATTAAATAACATCTAACTTCAAATTATCTCATAACCTATATGGTGGCATAACTGATCTGAGTCAGGTACTATCCAACCTTCCCATACCATGCAAACTTTTAATTTGCACTATGTTCATCCAATATTAATCCTTGTACTTTCCAATATTTCTTGTCCACTCATGTTTAATTGACATCTCAAGACAACATGGGCATAATAAGTTGGATATTCTTATTTCCCACTAGCTAGCATAATTGACATCTTGAGACAAAACGGGTATAATAATCTCACGATGGATATTTTTAACCCCCATAACTAGCATAATAAAGGCCCAAGGTGTCGAACGCACCCATGAGAAGAATAATTTTCTAACATGGATTTTCCACGTAGGTGCCAAGTTGCTAGTCCACAGGGAAATAATGGATCATGATGGTGATGTAAGTGTGCCAGCATTGGCGGTCTTTCCCAAATATAGGTGGTTTAGCAAATACAGTGGGTTGCGGAAAAGGTTGTTTATTGCAAATCGTCGAATATGAGTCAAAACTATGACAAATAAAGGACTGCGTCGTAAGTTCGATAAGCGTCTGAGAACCAAGGAAAAAATATAACTAAATTTTGAGAATTAGTGAGTGATGTCCGACGATAAGGTTGATTTTCTCTGTAACGTTCGAAATCCCCCGCTGGACTTCAACACCATATGTAGTAGTGTTTTATTTTTGAATATTATTTTCAAGGGGAGAAAATTGTACATGTATGATTATGTTTTGTCCATTGTGTCTTTTGTAGGTTTTTCAATATTGATCCCAATGTTGTTAAGTAGGTCGACTAAAACAAAGTAAGTTGATGCTTGCACCAAAAGACTATCTTGAGACTCCACTAATTTGTTGTGGAAAATCAATTAGTTTTTTAGGTAGATTTTATACATCAAATGATGAAAAACTTTGAATATAAGTATAAAGGAATCCTATAAGATTGAAACTATTAATATCTTTGGAAAAGTGCATTCTATATGTGCTTATTAGTCGTCTTGTTTCCTTGTAATTTGTGGGCCTTTCTTGGAATGTTCACAACATTTGAAAGTAGGCATAGGGGAGGTTGCTCCATTTGTGATTCAACAACTGTTCTATTCATGTGTAGTGTAGTGTACATGAGACATGACATAGAATGTTCTCTTGTAATGATGCAAATAGTATTAGAATGACACTAATTGGCACGATTACTAGGATCAAAGGTGCCTATGACTACACTTTATTATGTTGAATCCCTACGGTTTTGATAGAACAAGGGACCACTCTTAACAAAAGTAGCCAAAGTATAAGTCAAAAATGTGTACTAAGAAATAAGAACATGAGGGACAAGAATCCTATAGTCCTGCAGATCAATGCTACTAAAATGACAAACACATGGAAACGTATGTTCTTGATCCAAGCATAAAATGCAAAAAAAAATAGAGATATCAAGAGAAATCAATGAGAGCATCGAACCTCAGATGATAGAAACTAGAAACTATGTCTCTATTTATGCCTAGATACGTACATATCAAAACTCCTTGCAACAAAACCAATAATAATATATCTACTAATAAATAACAAATGTACAAAAATACAATAATCCTCTGAATGTCTCATCAATTCTACCATACCAAGCATGTAGTAGGCCTCCCAACTGATTGCATCTGCACATCTTTTAAAAAATCGATGGTTATCATTCTAACATTTTGAATATTTACTGAAAGAGCCATCTGGAAACATGGGCAAGTACCTAAGGAAGAATTAGAATTGCACATAACCTTCTACACCTATACTAAAAAAAAGGTTCGTAATTGAGATTAAATAATAAGTAACAATAAAACTGTAAAGATATTCGTCTTTTTTTTTCCATTAATTTCAAACTCAAATATAATGCTTTAGAAGGAGATTTAGGGATAATTTTAATTAGGATTCATTGCTATAGAATTTAGAGCAATTTTGGGGAAGTGTCTTAGTGGATGGAATAGGGCTCTGCCATGCAAACAATATAGGTTCAAACCCCATTGGTGAGTATAAAATCATTTGTGTGTGTGAGAGAGGGCGTTCGACCTATCAGAGTTGGTTTCCCTCCATCATCAAAGAGACTTAACTCATATTTTATAGATGAATTGGTTTAAGTGGGGATGTTAATAGGATACTTCATCCTTTTTCATTAATGTGAAATGAAATCCCGCCATAGGGATATGTAGCTACAATGATAGTTTTTTAGTATAGGTATCACATAGATAAGAACCATAATCCAGAGAGAAGCCACAAGGCATCATAATAAAATTGATGGAAATGTTAACATTAAAGTTATGTAGGATGTTGTCACCTCAAAACCAGTGTCTAAATTGGAAAAGATTTTGGTGTGAGACTTTACCAAATTAATTATTTTTGGAAAATGATTCATAACCTAGGCTTGGAAATTATCTAAATATCCTATCAACTAATTTGAAAAATCACATATAAATACTAATTTTAGTTGAGTTTAAATCTAATGTGGTAATAAATCTCAAAGTCTTTTAGAGTTTGTCAAGTATGGTTTCAAAAACAGTGAGAAATAAAAAATAAACAACAAGAATTTTCATGGAACAATGAAAATGGCAAGGCAACCTAAATAAGCATCACATCGACAATATCAACAAAATAATTTGTTGAATAATTGAGAGCTATCGTAGTAGATATCAATTTTTTGTCAAAAGAATTGTTACAATTTTGAACTTTGCACCTATGCTTTCTATTTTTCTTTGGAATTTGTCGCATCGATTATTTATGTCGAGGTATTATTGTGAATTTAATTTCATCTAAAGGTTCTAGATAACATGCTCACATAATCTACATAGAACCCCATCATGGATTTATAAATCTTGTTCAAAGTCTAGATCCCCATTGTT
>ML794515.1:275241-290838 GCA_009831015.1 Picea engelmannii
CTGGATTATTGTTTATCAAATTCGTATTTGTAATGTATTGTCGAATTGGGAACTTGTGTATTTCTTACCTCATAAACAAGATGACAAGATTTAAGCTGAAATGTATGACCTGTATATTATTTCAAAAGTTAGTGTAATTAGAAGGGAGATGATACGGTTATCGTGTTGTGATGTTAGTGTAGCCTCTTGGCGTGGATAAGACATACTCAGGGGATGCCCGGATTTATATGCATTAAATTACTCGGAGTTAGTAATAACGAATGTTGTGCATTTAATTAATGTTGAATTTTGGTTGTCGTCGGAGTCCTCTTATCATGCGCCATCCGTAAGGGGCGTATTTGTTTTTCTCTTTTACATTGTTTTTGTTGTATTCCGTTAGTTGCTTGGTGTGTTGTGTTGGGCGGGAGGTAGACACCTCCATGTTCCTCAGAACAGTCGCCAGCCCTTAGACCTTAAATGGTTAAAAGCAATGGGAACCTGGGCTTGAGCGTTGATTATGTGTCTTGGAGGTCCTAACCTTGCAGGGTAGGACGGGCAGGAGGTCAGTCGTATCTAGCAGTCATTTTTACTTGTCGTGTGATCATCATTTATGCATGTGGTTACGTGTCGTGCGTTCTGGTCATATTCTTATGTTCGTCTTGGTTGCGTCGTATTCGTCGTCGGGTGGCGACGCAGAGCGAATAGGTTGTTGGTGTTCCTTGTACATACGCTCACACACCCTTCAGAAAAAAAAAAAAAAAAACAAGTTGCACCTGTCACTAGTTTAGTTGTCGTAACGAGGCGGTTCGTTACGTGAAGGCCCAATCTCAGCGTTTTGGATTGTTTGCGTGTGGATTGATAGCTTTATTGAAAAACCACATGGTTCACCATGGACAACGATTATTCTTAAGGTTTTCCTTATCATGGATAGAAAATTTTTATATTCCTACATTTGTTGATATGTCGGCACTCATTCTTATGATAGGGTTGCTATTTTTATATCTACCTGCAATTATATACACATGCCTACGTTTCTTTCATTTACACAACGAAATTTTTTTGGTGTTTTCTTGATGGATGGGCAGTGGATCGGAATGCAAATTTCAGTTTTTATTTCACTTCGATTTACCCTTTTTATGGTTTATCGTTGCCATCATTTCAACCCCGACTTTCCACACTCTCAGCAACACTTCTTCTCTGCATTTTTATATCTTGAATGATTTTCAATGCCGGATTTATTGCTTTGCGTTTTTATATCCCGATTGCATTTTCATGGTTGGATATATTACTCTGGTGATTTTCCATTATTAAGACTACAATCATTGCATGTTAAGACTGCGATTCAACCACCTATTATGACTGCGATTTTCCAATTGTTACCTGGCAATTTTGGCCACTGGTTATGACTGCGATTTACCCATTTATTAACCTAGCGATTTTTCCATTTAATCATTGTCTCTTCATGTATTTAATAACTTGGCGATTTTTCCATTATCTCAGCGTCTTCATGTCTATATTAACCTGGTGATTTTTCCATTTAATCACTGCATCTTCATGTCTTTAATAACCTGGCGATTTTTCCATTATTTCGACGTCTTCATGTCTTTATTAACCTAGAAATTTTGTCATTTAATCACTGTGTCTTCTTGTCTTTAATAACCTGGTGATTTTTAAAACTCATCACTTTGGCCAAGTGGTTAAGTCGTGTTCCTACTAAGTACATGGGGTTTCCCCGCTAGAGTTCAAATCTCTCAGGTGACATGTATTCCTATCATGCTTGTATGCAGCACTGATAATTTCTATATTCTAACCTTAAAAATATCAAAATTCCTTAATGGCTAAGAAACACAACCACTTGGTCTGAGGCCCTGCCCTCCCTTCCTTTGCATGCATGCCCCCCTCTCCTGGAGAGGCCTCAGTGCCCCCTGATCCCTCTCCTTCCGACTCTTCCAAAGATGCGGTAGCCTTCGCATCCCTCGTTGCCTCACTTCCCAAGACGAGTAAACAAACCCCTCCAAATTTTGTGAAAAAGCTGGATGAGATCCCTTCGGTATAGGTCCAAGGAACCTCAAGAACTCTCACCCTCAAATTTGTTGAACAGGCACTCATAGGACAATTCACGGGCATTTGGCCATCACCATGGGTTATGGTGATCTAGATCGACAAGAACTGGAAACCCCATCTGAAAGGTAACCTCTCGCATTTCCTCTACAGAAGAGGCTTCTTTGCTTCTCGACTAAAGAAGTTGAACAGTGGAAACAACCCAAAAAGAAAATGCAGCAGAGGCATGACGCGAACACTAAAGCCACCGCCATGCCCCCCCTGCCTAATACCACGCCTGATCCTGCTCCTTCCGGACAGATCCCAATCCAAGATCCTCCTAGAGAGGAGTCGCCCCCCCTACACCCATCCCCCTAAGTCACCGAACCCACCCTCCGCTCAGCCTTATCCCTCTCATCAGGCCTCTCATCCTTAGGAGGATGATTTAGATCAAAGCTCAGAAGAAAACTCAGAGTCAGATTCACTCGCCTCCCCCATCAAAAAAGTGGGTAGAAAGACAAACTTGCATAAAAGAGAAGCTTCAGCAAAGAAGGAAATCAAACTTGGGAAACAATCAACCTTGGACCAGCATACCAGGAAAGAAACAAGACAGACCAGGAACTAGAGCAGACCCAACCCCCATAAATGGAGAAACCATAAACCTACTAAATGATAAAAGTGATCTCCTGGAATTGTAGAGGACTAGGGAGTTGACACAAGCTCTCGCTAATACACGATCTTATTAAAGCAGAAAATCTTCAAGTCCTCCTACTCCAAGAGACAAAAAGGAAGGATATTGAAATCCTTCAAGACAGTTGTTACATTTGGCGATCATGCAAAGGTGCAACACTCAGTGCAAGAGGAGCCTCGGGGGGAATCTGCACCCTTTGGAATCCTAATTTCTTCTCTCTACAATCCAGGCAGTCCACAACACACTGGATTAAAACTTCACTCCTGCATCTACCAACAGGTCAGACTCTGAACTTCATCAATGTTTATATGCCCTATTTAGACCAGGAAAAAATTGAATGCTGGTCCTCCCTCCAAAGCTTAAAAGATACTCTTGACCCCAAAGATCTCATAATAGTTGGAGACCTCAACACTAGTCTCCATCATAAGGAATAAAAGGGGGGATATCTAGTACAAGACCCCTCTCGTGAGAATCTCGAGGATCTAATATCCTCCTTTAACCTTCTAGATGTAAATCCCTCTAACGGTCGCTTCACTTGGTCAAACAGAAGACTCGGACCAAGGCACATCACTTCTCATCTAGATCAATTTCTCCTAAGCAGTTCCTTCCTAGAAGATTCCTTTCTACCTTGCTCTTGTATTCTACCCTGGACTGTTTTTGATCACAAACCTAACACCCTCACCCTTCCCCCCCCGACAACCCTGGACCCATCGTCTTCTGATTCAACCCCCTGTGGATTTCAGCGCCCTGTTTTTTTTACATCGTCTCAGATGCCTGGGACTGTTGGATTCAAGGCTCTCCAAACTACATTTGGGAGCATAAATTAAAAAGAGTCAAGATGACCCTAAAGCACTGGTTGAAGAGGAATAGAGAAAAATAACAAGAAGCAAAGGACAGGATAACCAAGGAAATGGAAGAAAACAAAATAGAGCTGGAAGAGGTACCTATCACCCATCCACTTCTCCTCAAAGAGAAACAAAACTTCATGGAATATAAAAAAATCCTCCATGAGGAAGAGGAAACTTGGAGGCTTAAATCAAGAAGCCTATGGTTAACTTCAGGAGACATAAATACAAAATTCTTTCAAAGACAAACTAAAGCTAGGCTCTAGAGGAAAAAAATGAAATAAATCACAAAAGAAGATGGCACAAAAATAGACGACTTCCATAAAATTCAAGCAGAAGCCAAACTCCACTTTGAAAGACTTCTAACTGAATATGACATTGTAGATATCAACATCCAAGAGAATATATTGATCAACAACCCGAGCATTGTTAATCAAGAGGATAACAACAAGATCAATCAGAAAGTTACAGAAAACGAGCTTCATGAGGCCTTGTTCTAGCTTCATCCAGACAAAGTTCCAGGAGCAGATGGTTTCAGTGCACATTTTTACCAAAAATGTTGGCATATAATAAAAAGAGATCTCTCGAGGATGATACAATATGTTCAGAAATTCACAAAGTTGGGGGGTAATACAAATTCCACCTTTTTGGCTCTTATCCCTAAGAATTTGAACCCTTCCTCCTTCTCCAGATTTAGACCCATCTCCCTCTACAATGTTTCTTATAAGCTCATAACTAAAATCATAGCCAATAGAATCAAACCTCTCCTTCATAAACTCATCTCCCCAAACCAAAGTGGCTTCGTGGAAAAAAAGACAAATGATCGACAACATTATACTGGTGCAAGAAGCAATCCACTTTAGGAGGGATAGAGGAGACCAAGAAATGATTATTAAAATTTATATGGACAATACCTTTGACAGGGTAAGGCACTCCTTTTTTCTTGCAGTTTTGAAGAAATTTGGTTTTAGCCCTGGCTTCACAGCTTGGGTCTCAGCTTGTATCTCCTCTCTGTGGATAACCCCTCTCATCAATGGATGCCTGACAAGATTATTCAAAAGCTCCAGAGGGCTAAGACAAGGTTTTCTTCTATCCCCCCTCCTTTATATAATCATGGCCAAAACTATGGGAAGACAACTGGAAAAAGACCGAACCTCCAAAGTCATTCCAGGCATCAAAATAGCTCAAGGGGTGAAGAGAATAAACCACTCCCAATTTTCTAATGACACTCTCCTCATTGGAGGATCCTCCATTGTCATGGCCAAGAGATTCAAAATTGCCCTGGAAAACTTCACTCAAGCCTCGGGATCTCTCATAAACAGTTCCAAATCAAATGTTTACACTTGGAACACGCCTATAAGAACTTCTCACCTAATAACAAATGTATTCCACTTTCCTCTTATTGAAAAATGGAAAACCTTCAGATATCTCGGCATCCCTATTTGTCTCAATCCTCTCCCAAACTCAGCCTGGACTCAAACTCTTGAAAAGCTCAAAAACAAATTGGACCACTGGGGAGCCTTTTGGCTCAACTTAGCAGGACGTATAGTGTTGATAAATTCTGTCCTTTCTGCTCTCCCCATCTTCCAATTCTCCTCTCTACTTGCTCCACAAACTATCAAGTCTTCAATTTCCATCCTTCTACAGTGTTTTCTCCGGGAAGGGGGAAAAACAGATAAGAAAAAATTCCACCTAATAAAATGGGACATAGTAAAGAAACCCAAGGAAAATGGAAGTTTGGGCATCAAGGATCCAACGCTTACCAACATAGAAATGGGGGCAAAAATTCTATGGAAACTTGTTTTGGGAAGGAACGACTGGTGGAAGCAAGTTTTAAAAAGAAAATATCTAGTTGGGGACATACTCAGGTGTTTAGATCAACGTCGCTCTCTAAATAGAGGATCCCCAATAGGGAAGCTCCTCTTTGCTTCCATCCCTCTCATTCAAATCCAACTCACCTAGATACCTGGAAATGGATGAAACATTCTCATGGGAGCAGATAGTATCATGGGAAAGCAACCTCTCTGGCACCATATGCATCTAAGACTGATCATAAATTGGCTTGATATGCAAGGAAAGAAGCATATATCAGACATTTCCTCCTGGAACACAGATACTGGAGACTGGATAGGATGGAACTTGCCAAACATTCCAAGGAATCTCCAAGATGCAGCGCATCATATACAAACTCTGCTAAAAGGATGTGCCCCCATACATATCACCTTAAAAGACCATCGATGTTGGGGAAATGGAAATTACTCTGTCAAGCAAGGGTACTCGCAACTCCTCTCCCAAACGACCATCCTCCCAAAAGATAAAATGTGGAATTCTCTTTGGACCAACGATAGTCCAACCAAAGTAAATTCCTTTTGCTAGATTCTAGCCCATGGTAAACTGCTAACATGAGAAAATCTACTGAAAATAAATATGTATGGGCCCTTCAGATGTGAACTATGTGGAAAGGCATCAGAAACATCTCAACACGTCTTCCTTCTTTTCCTGTTCACTATCATGGTGTGGAAAAAAAATCTTCAAAGACTCCATCTGAGAATCAGATGGCTGGTCTAGCCCAGAGAACTCTTTTCATATTGGGCCTCCCGATATCAGGGCACCTTCAGAAACCCTCTCTTCAAAGCCCTGTTCAAAGCCTTACCCAAGTTCATTTGCTGGAAAATATGGCTCGCCAGAAATCGAATCATCTTCTCCAACCTTCGCTCCCCCCTTGATCTAGTAGCCAAAAAAGTTGTAGGCCTCCTTGCAGAAGTTTTTATTTCCAAATTCAAATCTTTTCCTTTCACCCCCACCTCAACTATCGAATCGGATTGGATCAGCTCCTTTTTCCTCCCCCCTTCCCCCACTTCTCCTCTTCCTCCTCCTTCTAAATCCACCTGGCAGCTTCATGAAGATATTGATTACCTTTGTTGGTGCAACAAGCAATAGAACCACATCCTTTATTTCGATGGAGCCTCAAAAGGAAACCCCGGGGTGGCAGGAGAGGGAGGGGTGATCATCTGCCCATGATGAAACCAAGTGCTATCTTTCCATTGGAATCTGGGCATCGCAACAAATAATCAAGTTGAAGCCTATTCTCTATATCAAGGGCTTCATCTCACCAAAAGTAGGAACATACACTCCCTTGCAGTGATTGGGGACTCCAAGATAATCATAGGGCATGCTTGCAATGGGTCCCACCCCCCAAATTTACACTTAAAAGCCATTCTTCAAAGAATTGCGGTAATGATCAAGCTCTTCCACAATATCCCTCTTTTTCATGTCCTCAGATGGAACAATCATCTGGCGGGAACTCAAGCGAACTTGGCAATTGGTCTCGAGCAAGGCTCGCTAGTTTTCAATGAAATTTCTCTCTTCACGCCAATCCCATGACTCTAACACATGACAAATAGCTCCTCATCCCACTCAACACACTGGCTGGGCCATAGTGGCGTTTAGGATCTGGACCATTCGCCCTTTCGTCCATAGTGCATCTCCCACTCATCCTCCCTCTCACCTCAGTACGTGGCCTAGCATGCCACCTCCACTTACCTCCTCCACACAGCCCCCCCACCTCCACCTGCCCCCTCCACATGTCCCTTNTCCACACACCCCCCCCACCTTACATCTAGACTCCTTGCCACATGCTCCTCCCCAGTCCGTGACCTGCAGCCTCCTTTATTTCCCTCCCCAAGATTGGGAAGTCTCTTTGGTGTACCTTGGACAACTCTGGGGTGTGGGAGAGAAAACTGGAGCGAGGCGAACATACTCATGATGACATCCAGAATGTACAGGGCATTAATTCCAGGCGAGGTGAAGGATCCCAGCATCAAAAGTGATCATGGCTTGAATGTGTGGCAAATCCTTGGAAAATGGTTAAGTTCCTTGAATCAAATGAAGAGGAGGGAGAATATCAGAGCAGGAGCAGTCCACTTGTTTGGAAATATCATTCCTGCAAAGAACAAAGATGAGACTACTCCTCATAAGCACACTGGTATTTGGTTTCTTCAATTGGGGAAAGCAGGGAATTCAACCAAGATGAACAGGCAACCACCAAAAATGGTTCCAGTGGAGAAGCAAGAAGATTTGGTAAAAACTATCCAGAATATTCAATTACATCTTAGGGATCTCTCTACCCAGGTTCTCTCGATCATAGAAATTACCATCCAGCATAGGAGCAAGCAACAACTAAATAAGGACGAGTGTGAAGCACTCGGACAACAGATAGAGGTTCTCAAATTTGCGGTCGGGCCGACATCACCCAATCTCTCCATGGACACCTACATATTAGATGAGGCCTCCTCTCCAGGACCACGCGCTCAATTGGACCTCAACCTCCAGCCTCCAACAACGACAGACTCCACCACACCGGACCAGAACATAATGTAAATGTATGTAGTGTTTTTTCATGCTGTTATTAGGCACTTTCTGCATGTTTTTTACCATCATTACATAAATAGGCTTTAGTGTTCTAGTTAGCGCCACCCCTGATCTCCATTTCCTTCTTGGAGAATTCAGGTGGGAGCATTTTGATTTCTACAATTTTTTTAACCAAAACTATATTCTATGCCTACGTTTTTTCGCGGATTTTTAATATATATTTTACCCAGTTTCTGTAAAAAAAAAAAAAAAATTGGTGATTTTCCCATTATCAATGCATATTCATGTCTTTATTAACCTGGCGATTTTCCATTAATATCTGTGATTAATCTCTGCCACTAATATTTATTAATGTCTATGAATTTTGCCAATTATCTCTGCATCTTCATGGCGATTTTTGTCTGGAGGTGGCAACAAATTATCTCTGCATCTTCATGTCTTTTTTCCAGCCTTGTCATTTGACCACTCTGCCCTTTGCCTATACTTGATTGTGATTTAATTTCTCTTTAAACGTTTGGACGCATAGTTGGATTCAACGATTTTTCTTGTAATGTATAGCTTGATTTTTATGGCTTGGTAAAGTGATTGGTGTAATGTGATATTACTATATAGAGTTATCTTGTATTATTGCACAGATGCACAACAATCTCCTGCTAACTTAGCATTATTACAGCGTGTATTATTGTTATCATTGTTAACTTAGCATGTATTATTGGGTTATGTTATCCTTATGACAACGATAACATGGCAATTTGTTTCTGGACAACGTTCTTCTGTTATTAATTAGCATTAATAATTATTGTTGTTGAATAGCGTCAAATGGATTTTATTTGTAACCACATAACAACATAAAATGGTGGTAAAGATAGCATTGAAGTGGCATTAATTATAGACATTGATCACATTCAGGATTGGCCCTTCTAGACAACAATGTCGATTATTTTTTAAGCAGTGTGGAGCACCTTTAAAATGTTAAGTATATCACTTATTTTAATGGATAGTTTATAATTGTTGATAAGCATATTTGATTTGGTTAAGTGCCCTTCTTAGTGCACATTATGAGAACATTTATGACTTTAGTAGCTTGGTAACAGTTCGACCTTTGCACTTAGACATCTGGCTTAACAGTTATTGGACGGGTTGTTGTCAGAGTCAGGTATTAGCTTGAGCTTTTCCTTTTGATTGTAGTCATCTTGAGTCTTGTTGACCTGTTGCTTGGGGTATGGGTGTAGCCTTATTGTTAGTGTTCGGCTCCTAGCATGTCGGAGTTATCTAGAGTCCTTGGTCCAAAAAGGATGTGTCGCGCCAAGGTTATAGTCGTGTGTATCACCTGGGGATAACATGATTCTTGATGAGGGGATCATTGCGCCTTAAGAAATAGAGGCAAAGGATAAATTGGATGAGGTCTGTGCTTTCTATGTGGGTGTTGTTGATCGATGTGAGTTTTTGTTAGCGCTTAGGTTGTAACGCCTTCATGCATTTGGTTTGCACGCGTTGAGGTTATATTCATTGGTCGTCAAGGCCATTGTGTCAGGAGGGGGATGTTGTTCCTTAGCTTGTAGGCATGGTCTTGTTTGCGTCAGGTGGCTAGTCGTTCCTCCTTGTTGTTTTACGCATGTTTCACCCAGTTTCTCTTGTGCCGGTGCGCGGCATCGTAGTTGTCTGCTGCATGTTCAACGGGCATGGTTTCCCCTATCATATGTGTTTTTTAGCTGTAATCGCTGTTGTTGTCCTGTTAAAAAAAAAATGCACTTTTTGCTTCGCTTATAGTTGTAAGGATGGGGTCGTTACATATGGTATCAAAGCAGGGTTCAAATCGCGACTTGGGATCACTATGAATTTCATTGATATGATATTGATTATAATGTTACTAATTAAGTTGACTTGTATTCGTGCAGGTAATCATGGTTAGAGGACACCGCGGAGGCAGACGACGGGGTGCTACGGGAGGAGGTGTGACGCCTCCAACAACATCCACGCCTGAGGGGTCTAACCCTGAGGGAGACGAACAAGTTGTCGAGCAGGAGAATATAGCAATGGGTGATGTGGTTGGGCTAATGAGGTATTTTCAGCGGATGTATGAGGCACTTTTCAGCCATTTGGACAGAGAGGATTCCAAGGCGCCAACACCCCCTAAGGGTCCACCGCGCGCTCCGGTTGGTACTGGTAGCGTTCACCATGAACTCGATAAGGTCAAATTTCTCGAGTTATTTTGTGCCTCGGACAACACAAACGCTGAGGTATGGTTGGAGAATATGGAAATGTGATTTGCACTTCGCGACTATACCTCCAACATGAAGGTTCGCATGGTGTTATTTCAATTGAAGGGGAGCGCTCTTCTATGGTGGAAGACTCTCTTGTCACAGTTGAACATGGCCGTTGAATACATGTCATGGGAATTGTTCGAGGAACGGTTCTGAGAGAGGAACCTTTCATAGGAATTCATTGAGTGTCATCTCAATGAGTTCAATGCCTTACGACAAGGTGGTCGTACGGTGCCTGAGTACGAGGCTCATTTTATGGAGTTGCTTCGGTATGCTCCACATATTAATACTGTGAAACTTAAGGTCAACAGGTTCGTGTTTGGCTTTAATGGCAGCATACGCGAAAAGGTTAGGATTTTGATGCCTCAGACCTTGCATGATGTCTTCCAGAAGGCCCTCATAGCAGAGGAGGAGCTTGTTAGTGGGGGTCAGAGTAGGACTCCAGTGAGACTGGAAGGGAAGGTGTCATCTGGTGCACAACAACATTAGACACCATCTAGAAATACGTCAGGATATCATGGCTTCCAAAGGGGATTCAGTTTCACTACACCTCGGCGACCAATGCCTCAACAGTGGACACCTTATCAGGGACCACAACATCAACAACAATGTCGACCACAACAACAACAGTTTAGGCATGTTCAGTAGAACAGACTAGGATTCTAGGCTGGTGGGCCATGATATTCTACTTCAGGTACTAAGAGTACTGGACCGAAGAAGGGGTGTTGGACATGTGGGGAGCCACACTACCAATGCGACTTCCTAGTAGAAAGGACTAGAGCATCTAGACCAGCCGAACCCACTACCGTGGGAGATTTGGGCAAGGGCCATCGGATTCATGTAGCAGTGAACAACCGCCAGGTAGAGCACCAGTCGACTGTTCTCGAGACGTCAGGTTCCATCGCTGACCAAACCCTTATCATTTTGATAGATCTCAGTGATACTAAGAATTTCATTTCTCGTGCAGCGCTAAAAAGGATTAAGGTAAAGGAAGTCGAACAAGATGAGTTTATCTTTGTAGAGATGGCTTCAGGAGCTAAATAGAAGGTTGGAGGGAAGGTTACGGACTGTACCCTTAACCTGGGAGAGTTTGTCACCAACGCCAACCTGTACATCACGATATTAGGATATTATGACGCCGTGATCAGTATGGACTGGTTAGAATCACATGAGGCGATACTCAACTGTAAGATGAAACGATTGAGCTTGGTTGATGACAAGGGACAAAGGCACATGATTGTAGGTCGCAACCAAGCAGTTTCCCTAAGGTTCATCTCTTCCTTGTAGCTACAGAAGAGCATGCGCAAGGGGTGTAAGCTTTATGTGATCCTTGCATTAAATGAAAGGGGAGTAACGAAAGGTCTAGAACACCTTCTGGTGGTGGGATGGTTTTCAGACGTCTTTCTAGAGGAGTTACCTGGAATGTCGTCGGAGAGGGAATTGGAGTTTACCATAGACCTGAAACCGGGGACTGAACTGATAGAAAGAATGCCTTATCGGATGTCGATCCCGGAGTTACAAGAGTTGAGAATGCAACTGAAGGAGTTGTTGGACCTGGGACATATACGTCAAAATGTGTCACCATGGGGTGCGCCTGTTATTTTCATACGAAAGAAGGATGGGTCATGGAGGCTCTGCATTGACTAACGTCAATTGAATGAAGAAACGATCAAGAATCAATATCCATTTTCGAGGATTGATGATATGTTCGATCGGATGAAGTGTGCAATAATGTTCTCAAAGATCGATTTGTGATCAGGGTATCACCAATTATAGATCAAGGAGGATGAAGTCCCTAAGACTGCCTTTAAGACGAGGTTTGGGCATTATGAGTTTAAGGTTTTACCGTTTGGACTGACAAATGCCCCAGGGGTATTTATGAGTTTGATGAATGGGGTGTTCCGCGAGTACTTGGAAAAGTTCGTCCAAGTATTCATAGAAAATATTTTGATTTAATCTCGGACGACAAAGGAGCATGAAGAACACCTACGCTTGGTACTACAGTGTCTAGGAGAGCACAAATTGTATGGGAAGTTGTCCAAATACTCGTTTTATCAATCAAAGATTCACTACTTAGGGCATGTCATCTCTAACAAAGGTATCTTTATAGATCCAACAAAGGTCGAGGATATTATGGAATTGCTTGTGCCGACGAATGTCCTGGAAGTGCGTAGCTTCATGGGTTTAGAAAGATACTATCGATGGTTCATCGAGGGATTTTCTAAGATAGCAAATTCGATCACAGAGTTGCAGAAGAAGAACAATAAGTTTGTTTAGATTGAGAAATGCATAGAACCTTTTCAGAGGCTCAAAGAGATATTGACAATGGCATCGATACTAAAGGTCCCTGACATGGATGCAGACTTCTTGGTATGCACTGACGCATCCAAGGAAGGCTTAGGCGGAGTCCTGATGGAAGACGGTCGAATGATCGCTTACATATTGAGGAAACTAAGAAGGCATGAGGAGAAATATGTGACACATGATTTGGAGTTGTTAGCCATTGTATATGCCTTGAAGGTTTGGAGACACTACCTTATTGGACGAAAATTTGAACTAAAGATGGACCACTGTGGACTGCAACATATCTTTACGCCAAGTGACCTGAATGCGCGACAATGAAGTTGGTCGGAATTGATTAGCGAGTATGACTTCAAGATTACTTACATAAAAGGAACAGTGAACCGAGTGGCAGATGCATTGAGTCGGAGACGCATATTTTCGGTGTTGCCTCTTGATACGAATCTACATGAAAAGATTCTAACTTTACAGTGCGACGATGATTGGTACAAAGAGGTCGAGGATTTTATCGGACAAAACACAATGATGGTACCAATATTTGAAGGATTTACGTTTGACGACGATGGATTATTGAGGTTTAGAAATTGGATTTACATACCACCAAATGACGATTTGAGGAGTTTGATCCTAAACAAGGCTCACAGAGCAGTGTACATGGCCCACCCAGGAGTCACGAAGATGAGGGCGGACCTTAAACAATTATTCTTCTAGAAGGGAATGAAGGCAGACATAGTTAACTATGTGTCCTGATGTTTAGAATGTCAGCAGGTAAAGGCTGAACAAAGACATCCAACAGGATTACTAGAACCACATGCTATTCTGGAATTGAAATGGGAGGTTATTTCGATGGATTTCATTGTTGGATTTCCACTGACGACAAGAAGACATGAATCAGTTTTTTTGGTAGTTGACACTCTGATGAAGAGTGCTCATTTTATTCCTATGCGTACGATGTATCAGGAACCTGATATAGCTAGAGTTTTCATCAGTGAGATTGGGCGGCTGCATGGCGTGCCTAAAAGGATTATATCTGATCGAGGATCAATGTTTACTGGACGATTTTGGACTAGTTTCCAAGAGGCCTTGGGAACCCAACTTAACTTTAGTACTACATATCACCCAAAGACTAACATACATACCGAACGAACAAACTAGACCTTGGAAGACATGTTGCGCATGTATGTGATGGACCAACAGAAGTGTTGGGAAGAATGTTTTCCACTGGTAGAATTCGCTTATAACAACAATTACCAAAGAACCATTAAGATGGCGCTTTTCAATTTCCTTTATGGGTGACCATGTCGGATGCCTTTGAGTGGGGATCAGCTTGAGGATAGGATCCTGGTGGGACCAGAAGCGGTCCAAGAAATGGAAGAGCAAATGAAAACAATAAGACAAAGGATCAAAGAAGCGCAGGATCGGTAGAAGAGTTATGTCGATACGCACCGTGTCGACTGTAGTTACGAAGTTGGCGATTGAGTCTTCTTGTGGGTAAAACCACATAAGAGTTCGATCAATTTTGGAAAGGGAGCTAAACTCTCTCCTAGTTTCATGGGACCTTTTGAGATTGTGGAGAAGAAGGGGCCTGTGGCCTATCAACTAGCCTTGCCTGATTCTTTAAGGCGTATGCACGATGTTTTTCACGTATCTGTTTTGAGACATTATATTAGTGATCCTACACATGTTATTGACATGAGTTCCTTGCAGGTATTGGATGAGGGGGAACTCATGTTTGAGCCGATCCACATCTTGGATCATCGCATTCGACAACTATGACGTTGAATAGTAGAACAGGTCAAGGTCCAGTGGGACAACTATAGTCCACACTCGACGACCTGGGAGGACGCACATGATATGCGCCAACAATTTCCATTTGTTTTTGATAGATAGACTTATGATACCGTGATACACATTATTTCAACAGTTATATACTGTGAAACTTCGGGACAAAGTTTAGACCAAGAGGGGGTGTATGTAACATCCTGCTCTTGTGCGCACTGAGCGAACTTATTCTTTGAGGACACTTTCTTGCAAGTGATCCAGATTATTATACTATTGGGCATTTGATTATGATTATGAGGCATTATGAATTGATGACATGTTATTTTTTTGAATTGACATAGACAGGTTCTATTGACTCAGTTTTCCTAAGTGTGTAGGATTTTGGACCTCAAGGATGCAGAGGCCTCGATGAAACCCCTTGGGCTCTGAACCGAGTTAGTGAGTGGCCAATTGGGGTTTGATTGTTGTATATATGACCTATGTGCATCTGATTAGATATTATGATTATGGATTTTATTCTGACATGATTCATTGATGATGCAGGCTGACGACAACTTGTCGACCAGACTCACATGTGGAGTAGAGGGGTCACGCACGATAACCAAAGACATTGAGGGAGAGGTGTGGACAATAGCCCTGCCACTGCCTACTAGCACTCCCGCCATGGCTTGAACTATAGGTTAACGATTACCTAGTTCGAGAAGACCCACGATGTCATGAGGGCCGATTGTGACATTCATTCACGATGATTCTAAGGGGCATGCAATAAGGCATGGGCCTTATTCCTTAGAGGCCCTTAGTCTCCCACAAGATCACTTGACGGAGTATTGACTCTAGGGGTTTTTTATGTCTACCAAGTCAGTCAAGAGGTGAGTGGCACCCTTGGAGCACACAGTGTGTCCTGAAGGGCACGTCGCGCAAGAAAAACAGAAAGAGGCGAGTGGCACCCTTGGAGCACGTAGTGCGTCCTGAAGGGAACGTCGCGTAAGGGAAACAGAATGAGGCGAGTGGAACCCTTGGAGCACCTAGTGTGTCCTGAAGGGCACGTCACGTTGTTAAATAATAAATGAATAAACCTAGATGGCCTTAGAACGAATAGTGTTATGAGAAATATTTAAAACAATTTCTCTAATAAAATGTTGCCCAGCCTAGGAAAATAAAATCTAGGTCTAAGTGATACTTGTGATAATATATATATATATATATATATATATATATATATATATATAATAATAATAATAATCATTAATCATGTGACGAGAAGGGGGTAAGCAATTCAATTAATTTATAAAAATCTTTTGGGGGATAAAATTTAAAAAAGGGG
>ML794515.1:356222-367266 GCA_009831015.1 Picea engelmannii
TATAAAGGTACTGTTAGGGTTAGATAACTTATAATGGTAATGATGATGGCTATCTAGTTTGCAAGTTATAGTAACTTTGTGTCTTGGCCCTGGTGCCTTACTGTATTTTATTTGTCATGGTATTGTGTAAGGAGTATTGTCAATGCAAATATCATTGCCGTACGTAAGGGCGATGTTATGTCCATTTAAAGTAAAATGTAATGGTAGTGGGGATATCATACGATATACAATGGCATCATGGTCTTATCATGGCACTATTGAATCTTTAGTTATGGATGGTTATAAAATGTGAGGTTCCTTGAACTAAGTACCATAGAGTAGTATGACTTAGTAGATGAGGGTTCTTGTCCCTTTCATAATGCCGAACTTGGCGGGTCAACGTCTGCATCCCTCTGCCTTGCGTCTTCCATAGAGGATGCAGTCACTTAGTTAGTTATTGATGTACTCGGTTGAGGCATTTAAATGATGGGTCTGCTTGTGTCAGGCGGGATGTAGACACCTTCATGTTCCTCAGAGCAGTCGCCAGCTCTAAGACCTTAAATGGTTAAAATCGATGGGAACCTGGGCTTGAGTGTTGCCTATGGGTCTTGGAGGTCCTAACCATTGCAGGGTAGGACGGGCGGGTAGTCAGTTCTACTTATCGTCGTGTGATTGTCGTTTATGCATGCAGTTACTTGTCGCGCGTCCTTGTCGTCTTTTTAGGTTCATCTTGGGTTTGTCTTATTCGTCATCGGGTGGCGACGCAGAGTCGAATGTGTTGATTGTTTTCCTTATACACACGCGCACTCACTTCTCTAACGCACACACAAAAATAAAAATAAAAATTGCACTAGTTACTAGAGTTGGTTCGTCGTAATGAGGGGGTCATTACAGATAGGATGACAGCTATCAGACATTAAGACAAACATGAGAGGCAATGTATATAATTTTAATATACCAATGAAGACATGGGATGATAGCCCTTTATAATTGAATATATATAAACATGGTAATAAATAAGACGAAAAACTAAACAACACAATGAAAGAAGCTCAATGTCAAGATGTATTCATTAATATCTCCAAAAGATGAAATAGAGTTACAAATCTTCAAGGATCGAACCACAGTCCTCAGACTATTTTTTCCTCCCTTTACAATATGAAATCAACAGGTTTATATAGCCTTTACAAACTTATTTGAGATCCTGAAAAGATGGATCTGATAACCACTTCTCCTATCTTTAGTTTGTAGAGGATATCTATTACAAATTTGAATTTTTGATGTGGCAAGGAAAACAAAGTTTTAGAATTTCTGGAAATATGCTTCTCCAAGAGTCACATATATCTTCCAAATCAAAATAGATATTGGAAATATAAGAGAGTTTATTGAATATCAGCTCGTTCTTGCGAAAAACCTCCTTTAGTTTCCAAAAACACTTCTCCAGATCATCAGAATCTGTCTCCAAAGAAAGTGACTAAAACAGGAAAAATAGAGTATCTAATTTCTGGAAATATGGTTCTCAAATATTGACCTATATCTCACAAATAAAAATATATTTTGGAAAACTGATAGAGGTTCTCGAAGAGGAGCCCATTCTTATGAAATACCTCATTCAGTTTCTAAAAATATGCATCCATTGCATCAGAATCTGTCCCCAGAGAAAGTGACTAAAACAGGAAAAACACTGATTTCCAAAATTTAGTCATATCCCTACATTCTAGGATTTGATCCCTAGAATGTTTCCATTGATGAAAATGAAGTGCCACCTACCTCCATGGATGATATTTGATGAGATCTCTAAGGAAGATTCATCATCAACCCCTAAAAATACTCAAGCCAATTTGAATTTTGACCTTTTGACCAAAATTTATGAATTCTGGAAAATTATGCGCTTTCCTCAGCTTAAAGCACCTTGCACCTGCCTTCTTAGTTGCTAAAAGTGGGAACTTTCAACAACTTACAACATATAAAAATTTGACCCTTAGCTACTGAAAGATAATTTCTTGGGATTTTTTCCTCATGACTTTAAACCAAATATTCCTTGAAGAAACCACTTATTTCTTGAAAAGACAAGTCTAAAACTCATCTTAAAGACACCTAAACTCAAAATAATCTTTCATCTAATGACAATCCCATCACCTAATGACTTGAAATTGGAAAATTTATTTTAGGAGATAACAAAATGCATCCCATGTCTTGGGAAGACCATTGAGTACTATATTTACCAGTTCCTTCTCTGAAATGATTTCTTCAATAGCTTGTAGTTGATATCTTAACTGAGATATTCTCACAAGGTATGATGTTATGTTTTCATCGTCATTCATTTTCATTTCACGGAGTTCATTCTTAAAACTCATTACTTGTCCAATGTTTTTTACTGAGAAGAGGTTAGTTAGGGCATCGTACATCTTCTTAGATGAGTCAAGATGGGAGATGTAGGGTATCAAGTGGTCTTTTATAGATTCCACAATGATACTCATGGCATTGATGTCATTGTCTTTGAACTTCTCCATAACTACAACATTCTAAAGTTCCTTCTCTTTTCCTTGTTCCAACTCTGATTCCGCGATCTTTCCTTTCACAATATCCAACACTTTATTCTCGGCAAGGATGAGATCAATCCTTGTCTTCCATGTTCTGAATTTAGAAGCCCCTTCTAACTTGTTTTCTGACTTCATAGAGTAAGTCATAATTGCTTTGACTTGGTCAACCCTTGATTTTGACCAAAAAAATCAAACTTGACGTCTTATCTTGTTGAGAGTACCAGAATATGCGCTAGGCTAGGGCGCACTAAGATATCCAGAAATTAGGTCAATCTCTTCACTTAAGGTGCCTCAACAAGAGGGTTAGGGTTTCGTTGTTGCAACAAAAATTGACTGCAACTGCAACTGCAACTGAGCAAATCCTCCCAATCTATCTTTCAGTGGTTAGACTGTTTGAAGATAGTGTGGGCCCATAACCGGTTAGAAAGTAATGGATGTTCTCATTTACCATAGACAATATAAAAATATTGTCACCCAACCATAGGCCGAAGCCACCCCTGAGCACCTTAACCTTGATAGAGAATGATTCCGGAAGAAAACCAGTAGCCAACCAAGGCTAATGCACCAAGAAAAGATAACCAATATTGATCAAAAAGTCCAACCATAACCAAAAAAAAGTCTGAGCTTAAACCAGGAATATAGATTGCGGCAGCTGGTGGCTGTAGCGACTCCCTAGACTTGCACACTTGCCTAGTTTCTGTAGTGCACACCTCTTTCCAGCTGAAATTCTGAGATGTGTATTCAAAATGAGGTCTGGATACTTGTATTTATATTGTTTCCTGAGCTCTTTGGTCCAACTTCTTATTATGGAGGCTAAATTCTTAATATTAATTATTTCCTTGAGCTGACTTGTCTTCTAGGGTCAATTTTAATGCTTTAGGGTTTCTTCTTGCTTCCTAGAATATTTTATTCTCTTCAGGGTTACACGTGGAGGTAAATACCTTCCAAAACTACCATAATATCAATAGTCTCCATAAGGATTCATAACTAAAAATAACCTAATAGGGTCATGACAAAATAAAAGGAGGTAAATAAAGAAAAATAGCCTCAATTACACTCCAATTATGATGAATGTTGGATAGGTGCATTTTTCTGGATTGAAGAGGAATTTAATGAACAATATACTTCACATAATTATTTTTTCAAAAACTATTTGACAAACCTAGATTGTTCTCAACTCATAAGGTCTTCAAGGTGTACTACCAACTTAAAACACAAATATTATTAATTCTATTTGAATTACTCAAACTCTTTCAAACACATTTGATAAAATGGAGTCAAGCACTTGTTATTTTTCATAAAATCATTTCAATGCTCACATTGGAAGTGAAGTATTAGGTAAAATTTGGTGGGAAAAATCCCTCAAAAAATACATAACTTTTGTAAGAACCTAAAATTCTTCAAAAACAATGTTGAAATGAGGATGGCCTATCATAATATCACTAGATGAAGGATTTTGAAAGTATGAGGATACATTAATCTAGTTAAAGTCATGGAACTTCCAAGATATACAATAATTATGTTCAAAGTAATTAAACAAAAGGAATATACACTAGGTACCCCATATATAGAGTGGTGACATACTGTTGTAAAGGGATATCATTGACCGCCTCCAAATAAATTGAATCTACAATAATACAACTAGACTATTAGCATACTAACAAGGACAACTTGGGCCATCCTGACTGTTCTGTGATATTCACACAACTTTAATCATCTGATAATTTTGTTTTCCATGTTTTTTCTTACAAGGAGATGTTTTAGCTTACCAAAAATCAAATAAAGAAGATAAAATATCCCATAAAATAGAGAACAAAGACTCATACAATAAAACCCTCATACAAACCCATCCCAAATAAACAAAACCTAGAAAAATAACATTAGTGTAGTTACAAAACCCAACAAGAATAAAAACAAAAAAATAGAAAACATGAGCCAATGTATATATCTTAGAAAGGGTTAGAATTAACATCACCTTCATATTTCCCTCAAATTATACCTTCACATCATTTTCTAGTTCAACATTCATCCACCACTACAACCCTACCATCTAGAAAATAACATAGGCTAAGGAGCAAATAAAACCTGAAGGGAAGTAGTTGCATTGATAAACATAGTTGATACAACAACAAACACAAGTTTACTACCCTCGATGCTTACAAAAATATTTATCATAGCCAATACAAAAATTCATAAACTCACAACCAAGAGAATAATCTCTACGTGTTACAAAGAGCATTACAATTAGGTAAATGTGTAGAGTAAACCCATGATCCACTGTTTCCAAACAATGCAAGGTGTGTTGTGCAGGTCCCATGAACTTATTCAAACCTATGCTTACTATTGTAGCATGTATTTCAATCGATCAGACAAGGAATATGCAGACATGGTTGCATGCATCCAACTCATGAAACCCAAGTTGTAGAGAAAGTCATTGCATGAAATGTATTTAGGGTTTAGGCTAATAGTTAGGGGAAAACCCCTTCATGAGTACTCCATACTCCTCTTGCAATGCTGACAAAAATGATGTAGAGTTAAGAAAACACATGTTATGCAATTGAAGCCTGGAAAATGGAATACCTTGTAAGGTTTTCATAATTAACAATGTGTATGCCCAATTCAACATATATTATATGTCATGATTCAGGGGTTGTATGTGGAAATTATGTTTTTAGTAACCTGTGATTTGTTATCATTTGCAATAGAATGGAAGTAATAACTAAAATACAAACCTCTAATATGGGCCAAACATTTGCAAATACATCATCACCACCTAAGAACAACAACAAATCGTCATTAGACTGAATCAAACAACTTACAAATTTTTCATTGGTATTCCATGAATTGACTAATTGTCAAGTGGACAACTCTCTTACGTATATTTGGCCTAAAGATCTGCTACCCATAATATAATATCCACCATCAGTGCAGGATAGAGGACCAAATTGATCACATGGACATATTACGGATTGGATTGGAGGGTTCCCCAATCTCCAAAAACAGATGGGTTTCGCTAAAGAAGCAAACCCTAGAAAAAATTTCAGGTGAATCCCCAACAAAATTCTTGATCTAAAATAACTATATTTTGGAATGAGGGTGATATGTGATGTGAAAATATCTCATGGAAAAAGTTGAGGGCGATCTGTGTTGTGAAAAAATTCTCATGGAAAAAGTTTGAGGCAAATGTCCATGGAAATTATGGAGGTGGAGGGAGAAATCTTCACTTGCTTTAAAAGATTATTGGGCTAAACAAGGGACTATTTATAGTTGAAGTAAACATTTAGGGATAAACATTAAAAAGTGTAGAAAGTGTTGTAATATAAAATTTTCACCCACACTTAGTATTTGAGCCTTTCAAATTTCGCCCAATGGCCAAATTTCACCCTAAAATTTTCTATGCTCTCTATTCTCCTCTCCTTTTATATTTTTATATTTTCATTAATTCATTGTTTTATTCTCATTTTATCTTATTCCACTTTACTTTGCATTGTCTTTTACATATTTACTAACCTTCATTAATTTTCAAATTGCCTTAGGTACTGAGGCTTACAACTATTTCTTTGTGTTTAGATCCATTTTGCATCACACATCCCAATTGAGGGACTTTTTTGTCTCCAAAATCTTAGAGGATCAATCTGGATCGATATGCCTTTTGTCTACTTCTATAGAACATGAATTTGACTCTATCACTTAGCTACAACTAAGAATATAGCTCTTTTTCTTGCTCTTTCTCTTGCTCGTGGCTCACTGGTTCCCAAAATATAGAAGTCCTCTCACTAACTCTCATCTTTGAGCAATCTCTAGATCCAAAATTTTCAATCAAAATACATGTAATGACCCAAATTAAGTAATTTATTAAAGATTTAAAAGAAAAATTAGTTAAAGAAAAATAAGCATGATTAACTGTGTTATAATCAAACTGAAGAGTTCATTTAATGAACTGTGAACAGAAATTAAATGAAAAGAAATAAAATAAGGCAAAAGAGGGATGGCGTGGGCTGCCAAAGGTGGCGTATGCAGGGCGAAAAGCCCAGAAAATCCCGAGGAGATTAAAATTTTAATGAAATGCAGGACGGGGGACGAGGGTGGTTGGTAAGGAGTGAATGCGAGTTGGCTGGGAGGAATAAGGTGGGGATGAGGGGGATGTGCGGGCCATTGGGAGGAGGATGGACGCAGGAAAAACATTCTTTCACCATTTTTTTCACAGTGAGCCGAGCTCTGGACTGTGAGGTGTGGGTGCTCAGATAGAGACACAGGGCTTACTGGTTGTATCATATTGATCAGGGAGGCACGTGTTGCTGGAGGTTTTGGGCTCGAGGGCCAGGATATCCGTAGATATCCTGGAGCTAGGACGTTTTCCCTAGTTGGCAGGGTGGACAATAGACTTGGGCAGTTATTTTGTGTTTATGGCAGGTCTGGACTGAGTAGCAAGACAACAAGACAGTAGGGCAGTAAAGGAGCAACTGAAATTAGCATCAGATCCAGGTACTTGGTTAAGTTTGAATTCATTTCTTTATGTTATCATCTCAGTATTTATTGAAAATTTTAAACTGTTGTAGTTGCTGTTATAAAACTCAATATCATGTTAAGAAGTTGTTCCTTCAGTTTACTTAATCAATGCTTATGGATTATCTCTGTCTGCCATGAATTCAGTATTTGATGACAAATCTACATTGTTAAAGTATCCGTTATCCCTAATCATTGTTTTTCCATGAAGGTAGTGTTATTGTTTACTTAAACGAAATATTGTAAAATTGCTTATGAAATAGCGGCTGTTGAAAGTAATGAACCGTTACCAAATTTACTTAGAAAACTGGGGTCTGGGTAATTCGATTTCGGGAGAATACCCGTTAACCATAGATCTCGGGCGGACCACCCGATAGCCGTTAGATCCCTGGGAAGGTGCGAGGGAGTTAATTATTTGACCCCCCAGCAAGCCAAGGACTCATCGCGAAATCGGGCTTCGGCGTTTGTGGAGGTAAGCGTTCCTTACCATTTGAAATTGCGAGTCGCGATTCCTCGAATTGATCAGAGTCGTCGATCGTCGGGAGGACATGTGGCGGAAGATCTCGGTGAGTCGGGGTTTGGAGGCATCGGGGTTTCCTGGGTTGTGAAACGATCGCATATTGAATCGCGATCGGCGATTCCCCGAGTCAATCTAGGCCGTTGATCCGGACAGGGACACGTGGCGCAGGATCCCATTAGATCGGGGTTCGGCGTTCGACGTTTCACAGAACAAGTGGTTTATACTCTTCGAAATCACGAGTTGCGATTTCCTGAAGTAACGGGAGCCGTCGATCTACGGAGGGACACGCGGCGTCAGATCCCGCATATCGGAGTTCGGCGTTTCGGGGTTTTCGACACCAAAGGAACTTTGCATTTTGGATTCGCGATCCGCGAAATCTCGAAGAGGACGTGGCAAGGTGGGTCCCCAAGACATAGTGTGAGACAGGTGGCATGTACTCGGGGTTTCGGTACTCGGGGTTTGGTGTTGCATGAGGTATGCGACAATACAACCGTCGATTTCCCGATAGGGAAATCCCCGACGCAAGAAAAGGTTGACTCGTTGACCATCGGGGTTCGAGACTTGGAAGGTCCTGTGCATGGTGCAACAGGGCTCGCAAACTCCCGACCGGCGAAATCCATAAAATCCCGACGGATGAAGTTCCGAAGTCCGACGGTGGTTGAATTCTGCGGGCATTACATTTGGTATCAGAGCGAAGTTTGAAATCTGGAACCTAAGGGCCAAACCTGACGAAAATTAACTTAAACTTAACCCTTAACTAATAACCGTTAATCAATGTATGGTTTAATCACATCGATCATCCTGGAAGAGTCAGGAAAATCCCGATACAATCAAAGCCGTCCATCTGTGGGACAGGTGGCAACCATCGAGAACCCATCGGAAAATCGGAGATCGGAGATCGGGGATCGGGAAACCTAAGGGCGTGTATTTATTGACATCGCAGACGCCGAAACCCCGAATCCCGATGGGGGAACCATGAGACCACGGTTATGTGGGTGCAGGGTCACATGGACCTCAGGATGGCCGAAAGGGCTATCATGTAAGGAATAGGTGCATCGGGTATCGGGATATCGAGAATTCCGTGGACGCGGAATTCATGCATTATGATATCGCGATGTCCGAAACTCCGACGAAAGATAGGGCTAGGGTCACACGGGACGCTGGTCATATGAGAAGGGGGCTAGCACATAAAATGCCGTATCGGGAATTTGAGGGAACATGAATTCTCGACATTGAGGAATATGAAACTCCGAAACCCGATAAAAAGGATTCCTGAAGGAAAATTGAGTGCGGCCCCAGGGTAGAAAACACGAAGAAAAGAGAAGACCAGGGGGTCGGATATTGACCGGTGACTTCAAGGGGAAATTCGCAGAGCCGCTCAGCTCGGCTTGATGAAGATGAAAGATCCTGTATACACATATAACTACATACCTACGCATATAACAAGTAGTTTACACGGGAGAATGAAAATTTAATTACAGAGAAAATAAACCAAAAGAGAACAGCAAAATTCGTACAGAATGGGAATTTCAAGCAAAATCATTTTGTTCAAAAGAGGAACATACCATTCATTACCACGGCGTAAGGACGGTTTATGTAAATACTCAATTCGAATAACCTCGCGTTCTTCATGAAGGTACTAAAACCATGACTAAATTGTACCCTTACCATAGTTGAGGGCGAGCTCCACAACGCGTACAGACAGGGGATTGATACCCAATATTTCAGAGAGACTGGACTCCAGGTTTTGGATTGTGTCAGTAACCATATCACTGCACTCGGTTACTGTAAAACGAAAATGAGCACGTACAACTCTAACCAACGCTAGCAAAGCGCTCAGAACAATAGTGAGGATATGAGCCATGGCAAAGAAGGTGGTGGAAACCTCTGAGCAGAGCAGCGGGAGAGCTATAATGGGCAAGGACTGCTACAAGGCAAGCCCAAGCGGATGAGAAAGCGGGACAGGGTAAGGACGCGTGGGAGTCCGAAGGAGCTGACAAATGCCGGATGGTGAAGTCAATTACGAGGGAGTTTTGAGGAAGCCAAACGAGCACGTGGTGCCATGCATGCCCAAATTTAGCGTTCACCATTAAAATGGATTCGCACTATACCTTATAAATTATTACAATTAGTATTAAAATGATTAGGATAAATTAAATAAATTAATATCAAAATAACTATATAGACAAAAAAAAGAGATAAGATAGTTTTGCTTAAATTTAAGCTAAGATAAATTAGTATAATAATATTCTTTTGAAAAGTTGTTATTTAATTAAGTGTAAGGTTAGCTTACCTTAAAGCTTTTAATTTTGATTAAGACTTAGACTGGTGGTGCATGCACAAGGAAGTGATGAGTAAAGCACAAGGCTAATGTAATCGGGCAAGGAAACCAATAGTTCTTTTGCAAGAACGAACAAACCAAGCTTAGATGCTTAAACCTGACCCAAACTGAGCCAATTCCCCTGATGGAGTAATGTCTGTTTACAGAAAAGTAAAGAAAACTTACACCCAACCCTGTTTCTAAGTTTGAGTAGCACCATTATGAGAAGTCCTTAAAACTCACCCAGACTATTTTGGGATGATGCAGGTTAAGTTATACAAGATGGCCAGGACTCGAAGGGGTCGAGGCAGAGGAGCGTCGACACGACCACCACCGACGTCACCCACACCATCACCACCAGCACCACCACCACCACCGCCCGAACTAGCCCTCATACTACGCTCATTGGAAGCCATTAATGAGACCTTAAAGGGACACCAACCAGTAGGGGCTGAAGTGGAACCCTCACCATCTGGAACTGGTAATACAGAAGCTTCAAGGAACTCAAGGGGAGAACTTCCACCCGGAGACATCACACGAGAGTTACAGAAGATCAAACTTCTAGAGTTTGCCGGAGGTCGTGCCAGTGAACGCGCGGAAGCATGGTTGGAAGGCATGACAAGGTGTTTTGCCTTAAGGGATTATACATCCAATTCAAAGGCCAAGATTGCAATTTTCCAGTTAAGGGACAGTGCCTTGAATTGGTGGGGAAAATTAGAAAGACAACTACACCTTACCCCAGACACAGTATCTTGGGAACTTTTCGAGGAAAGGTTCCGAAGGAAATATCTACCAGCATACTATGAGGAACAACAAGTAGGGGCATTTCATGCCTTAATACAAGGGTCTAGGACAGTAGAAGAGTATGAGATCAGATTTATGGAATTAGTCAAATATGTGTCGTATATGGATACCGACCAACGACAAGCAGATCGCTTCGTCTATGGTTTGAACCCTAAGATACGAGCCATGGTACGGATGTGGAAGCCATATTCAGTAGCAGAGGTGGTAGAAAGTGAACGTTATGCAGAAGAACACATAAACTTAACAGGGGGTGCAAGATCGACATTTCCGCATCGCCCAGGATTCGTAGGAAAGACCCCGAGGACATTTTCAAGGGGAGGGGGCTTAAGGCCACCACCCTATGGTAACAGAGGTGTACCCAGGACAGTGACT
>ML794515.1:372610-384588 GCA_009831015.1 Picea engelmannii
CTGAGAATGTATGAACCACATCTTTCACTTGTAACATCTAACACCTTAACTTCGGGATGAAGTTCCTTGAAGGGTGGGTGTATGTAATGACCCAAATTAAGTAATTTATTAAAGATTTCAAAGAAAAATTAGTTAAAGAAAAATAAGCATGATTAACTGTGTTATAATCAAATTGAAGAGTTCATTTAATGAACTGTGAACAGAAATTAAATGAAAAGAAATAAAATAAGGCAAAAGAGGGATGGCGTGGGCTGCCAAAGGTGGCGTATGCAGGGCGAAAAGCCCAGAAAATACCGAGGAGATTAAAATTTTAATGAAATGCAGGACGCGGGACGAGGGTGGTTGGTAAGGAGTGAATGCGAGTTGGCTGGGAGGAATAAGGCGGGGATGAGGGGGATGTGCGGGCCATTGGGAGGAGGATGGACGCAGGAAAAACATTCTTTCACCATTTTTTTCACAGTGAGTCGAGCTCTGGACTGTGAGGTGTGGGTGCTCAGATAGAGACACAGGGCTTACTGGTTGTATCATATTGATCAGGGAGGCACGTGTTGCTGGGGGTTTTGGGCTCGGGGGCCAGGATATCCGTAGATATCCTGGAGCTAGGACGTTTTCCCTAGTTGGCAGGGTGGACAATAGACTTGGGCAGTTATTTTGTGTTTATGGCAGGTCTGGACTGAGTAGCAAGACAACAAGACAGCAGGGCAGTAAAGGAGCAACTGAAATTAGCATCAGATCCAGGTACTTGGTTAAGTTTGAATTCATTTCTTTATGTTATCAACTCAGTATTTATTGAAAATTTTAAACTGCTGTAGTTGTTGTTATAAAACTCAATATCATGTTAAGAAGTTGTTCCTTCAGTTTACTTAATCAATGCTTATGGATTATCTCTGTCTGCCATGAATTCAGTATTTGATGACATATCTAAGTTGTTAAAGTATCCATTATCCCTAATCATTGTTTTGCCATGAAGGTAGTGTTACTGTTTACTTAAACGAAATGTTGTAAAATTGCTTATGGAATAGCGGCTGTTGAAAGTAATGAACCGTTACCAAATTTACTTAGAAAACTGGGGTCTGGGTAATTTGATTTCGGGAGAATACCCGTTAACCATAGATCTCGGGAGGACCACCCGATAGTCATTATATCCCTGGGAAGGTGTGAGGGAGTTAATTCTTTGACCCCCCAGCAAGCCAAGGACTCATCGCGAAATCGGGCTTCGGTGTTTGTGGAGGTAAGCGTTCCTTACCATTTGAAATCGCGAGTCGCGATTCCCCGAATTGATCAGAGCCGTCGATCGTCAGGAGGAAACGTGGCGGAAGATCTCAGAGAGTCGGGGTTTGGAGGCATCGGGGTTTCCTGGGTTGTGAAATGCTCGCATATTGAATCGCGATCGGCGATTCCCCGAGTCAATCTAGGCCGTTGATCCGGACAGGGACACGTGGCGCAGGATCCCATTAGATCGGGGTTCGACGTTCGGCGTTTCACATAACAAGTGGTTTATACTCTTCGAAATCCCGAGTTGCGATTTCTCGAAGTAACGGGAGCCATCGATCTACGGAGGGACACGTGGCGTCAGATCCCGCATATCGGAGTTCGGTGTTTCGGGGTTTTCGACACCAAAGGAACTTTTCATTTTGGATTCGCGATCCGCGAAATCCCGAAGAGGACGTGGCAAGGTGGGTCCCCAAGACATAGTGTGAGACAGGTGGCATGTACTCGGGGTTTCGGTACTCGGGGTTTGGTGTTGCATGAGGTATGCGACAATACAACCGCCGATTTCCCGATAGGGAAATCCCCGACGCAAGAAAAGGTTGACTCGTTGACCATCGGGGTTCGAGACTTGGAAGGTCCTGTGCATGGTGCAACAGGGCTCGCGAACTCCCGATCGGCGAAATCCAGAAAATCCCGACGGATGAAGTTCTGAAGTCCGACGGTGGTTGAATTCTGCGGGCATTACAATACATTCCCATCTCTCTCATACTTGGAGATGTTCCATCTCGGCATTCAATGAAGCCAAGTTGAATGTTAGTCCATGTTTGTTTAGTGATATCTTGACAAATATGACCTCACACAACAACCCCATGGAAGGAAGTGTGGTTTACCTTCTTATGATAGGATCAATTGCTTGATGGCATGGAAATAACTCTCTAGTGCCTATACATGCTTACAAGCAATATGTATTTGCAATAATGTCATTTGGATGACAACCTTTGTGTGCAACCACTATTCATCAGCCAATGTTTTGTTTACTTTGGCAATTGTCGTGGAGTTCTCANCAAGGTCATTGAATTTCGTGCAACAATATCTAACACATCTTCAAGAATGGGTTCTTCTGATGCAATATTGAAAATGACAATTGTATTTTGGCTTCCCTTGGCATCAACCTATTTCCCATATTGATGGCGTCGTTGACCTCATGTGTGTGTATAGCTCATTGGATAGCTTATGATCCTCAGACTAAAGATACAGACGACTCTTCATCTTCTTCAATATTCACTTTCCACACTCCTCTCTTGATTGTGTAGTGTCTTGGGTGAAGCTCTGGATGAAGTCACCAACACTTTGCTTCCAATGGCCACTCAACTTGAAATGGTGGAAAATTTTCTTTGTGTTTTACGGAATGCTTAACATGCTCCTTTTCTCCTAGTACCTCTTAATTTGTTGTTGGTTTCGGGACGTCTTCTGGTTATTCCTCATCCATAAGCAATCTAGCTTGTTGAATGTGGCTTTCTTCTAATAGCAATATGCCACATGATAGCCTTTCTTCCGACAAAATGAGCATACCTTTGAGTAGCAATAGTTGACTGTGCTATGGCCTTTATTCTTGTAACAATGAAAAATAAGGGATGCCTTACTTCATGCATACCCACAATTTTTATTCTTCTTTTGACTGATCTACTTGATGCTTCTTCTTCTTGTAGGTGTAAGTTGAGTCTTTGAACTCTTCTTTCCATTTCCCTTCTAAAATATGCCACAAGATGGATGAGGTGTTAGTGGGATTCCACCTTCATGTACAACCACTCAAATTTATTTTGTTCAGCATGCCAACTCTACCATATCCTTTGCCTTCAAAAATGCGATCTTGGATTTTGTGGCCTTTTCCTCCCTACCATTGAAACCTAGGCCTTCATGCTTAACTCTTTGTTCATCTACAATGGGGATTAGGATGCCTTATATTCTCTTTTCTAGCCCTTGTCCATCATGGCCCATCTACCTTAACAATTTCAATCTAATTCCTTTGGTATGATTTTCAAATTCACCAAGAAAATCTTGAGAAATGTTTATGGAAGGTGATCTTACCATATTTATTTTGGTCATGGTGTTGTCTTTGACGGTGGCAATGGAAGGTGGATTTGCTTCTCTATGATCCTAGACAATTGCTTGGACCTTTTCCAATTCGTCCTCCTTCTCTACCAACTCTTGTTGTTATTGAGCCATCATATGAGTTAACCTATCCTCCTTCCAATTTTCCAACTGGATGACCTTCTCTCTCAAGTGTACAAGTTGAACTCTTCTCTTGTCTCAATCTTCCATAACCATAGTGAGGGATTCTTGGCATTCAAAAAATTACTTCCTTTGCCATGGTAGAAATATTTTCAAGCTCTCAAGGTTTTTGTCCATCTTTTCCATCCTTTGGTTAAACATATGTACTTATTCCTTCAATTGTGTGTTCTCTTCTTGAATCTAAGCATTAATGGCACATATGTCTTCCAACCTCTTTGTTTTCTCTACCCATGCAAGGTTTGAAAGGTTTTGGTAGTTGCATCACGATCAAGGATTCAACTACTATGATACAACATGATCTATGAACAAGGGACTCATAGCCCACTCACTTCAACAACATGGATACCTTGTGGAATTAACTTTATGTTCTCTATTAACTTTATGTTCAAATTTACAAGGAGGAGAATGTCTCGATGCTCTCAAAGGAAAGATGATTCATTTCCCTTTATGGTTAACCAACAACATTACATTTAAATAATTCATAAACTCCATTTATTTACCAACATGTGTCTACTAAAGGAATTATGACGATTGAAAATTCATTTCACTCCACAAATTTATGAAGGAAACAATGGAATGATACAACTCTTACAAATTATTCTCATAAATGATTTATCACAATGTTGGGAGATCAAATCTTGAATTGAAGGAATTGTTGATATTTAGGGAAGTGGATGAGCTAAAAGGATTATTGAAGTATACCATACACTACTCCTAAATAATGCCAACAGACTGAAAACAACATACTTTCCAAATTCAAGGATTGGAAATTTGCAATTGGCCAATATAAGGTAATTGATTTGCAACCATAGTCGTCCTTTTAAGCAAGTGAAGGTAAGGGTTATCCAAATGTTATGCTTATGATTTCGAAATCCTACAATCCACTCAAGGTATAGAATGAAAATGGTATTGTGTATATAACCCAACAAGTAGTGACCCAAACAATGACTCAAGGCATTGGGAAAATGTGTTGCATGTTCATTAAACAAAATAAATCAAGCTAGGTCGATTGTCGATTGGGTGTGTCACACATACTTATGAATTGGTGGTTGTAGCTAGTGAGTAAATGCACTAGCTATCATACAATTGAGAAAGGGTGTTATAATTTCAACTAAGCTCAACATTCAACAACCGTTACGTGCCACTAGTGATTCAACCAATGAATTATAATGTTGCACGGATATATAATTTAATGGGAATATGCAAAATATCTCAAAATTGAAGTAAAAAATAGAGTATGAGCATACAACCAAGAATTCATAGATTGATTTAAACACACGATAAGACAAGTATATTAACTTGGAAACCCAAATGGGAAAACCAACATTCAATGGTTCCTCAGCCGATTTCGACAATCTCTGGTTACAATACAGTTTGTGGCTCTTGTCTGTCATCCTCTCTTGACCAACAAAAGCATCATATAAGAGTATAATTACAAGGAGATATCGTAGATATGGGGTAACGGGAAGGCCAAGGGACTAACCTTTCAACTCCCATTTCTCTCTCTCTTTTTCTGTCTTATTTTATTTTTTTAATTTTAATTAATTCATTGTTTTCTTCTCACTTTGTCTTATTCCACTTTACTTTGCATTGTTTTTTACATAGTTACTAACCTTCCTTAATTGTCAAATTGCCTTATATATTGAGGATCACAACCATTTCTTTGTGTTCTGATCCATTTCAAATCAGTTTGAAATTGCATTCCTAGTATATAACAACAATATATAAGTTGGTAGAAATATGGATGTTCTTGATCATTTATACATATAAAAATGCTCGAAATTATATTGACAATCTATATTGAGAGTATATATGATAACAAAAATAAAAACAATTAATATATTAATGAATTAATTGGAAGCTTGTTATTTTTTCATGTTATGGGTGAAGGCCCCATTACAACCTCTCATTTAATGTTACCAAAAAATATATATCGGAAATCAACATCTTTTATATTGGAAATTGCCATCTAAAGTGTTGGAAAATGATATCTTAAGTATTCAAAATTGATATTCATAATAAATTTATGATGGCTTGGACTTAAATTTATAATGCCATGAAATGGGGGTTCATGGCATTATAACCATACACCCTATCTCAAAATGAGTATAACACAAAGTTAAACCATTGATTCCTTGCACAATAAACCCCTTCAATTGACGTAAAATCACCCATATAGTCAAGGATACATCAACATGATAACCATTTGTTTCCTCTAGCAACATGGAATATGATAAGCAATTTCAAAACTTTTAATAGATGAGATTTACATGATTAGTTCCATATCTTCCATAGGAAAATAAACACATGCTAAAATTACCAATTAACATAAAACATAACTAAAACATACTTTAAATCATGAATTTATTCCAACTACAAGATCTAATGAGCTCTAACCTCTTCCTTTCCTTTCCAACATTGTTTTACCAATTGGTTTCCAACCAATCATACCTAGGGAAAACTTATTTCCTGGGAACCCCAAGCTATGTGGGATCATAATCAGAAGCTTAGTAAAATACCACTAGGATATGCACCAGTAATGGGATCTCCAATTACTAGATAGGTTAATCATTTTACCTATCACTAGGGGATAATGTCAACAACAATATAACACTTCTAGACCAATCACACTCTATATTTTTTCCAATTTTTTTCAAACTCCTAGTTTTGATGACAATCTAATAGCATATCCCTATTGAATAGGTAACCCACCAAAAAAACCATGGAAGATAGTCTTATTTATAGGCTTAACTAACCTGGACTCTTCATCACATGAAATAATTTATTTTATTTCGAAATAATATAGTATTTATCACCTAAGTTGCTTCCTCTCATAATCTATAATTTCTTTAATTTAATAAAGAAGGTATTATCACTCTCTAGGTGTCATTTAGATATAATTCTACATTTAATTAATTTCATAATTATAATTTCAAATTTTATTAAAATATTATTATTTTTTAAGCGACACTCAAAGTGAGTAATTACCTAAGCTAATTAATTCAATCTTAGTTTTACACTTTATTGGTCCTTAGGTTGTTCCTGGCTAGGGAACAATGCCAATGCACCTTATGAGGCTTAGATAAAGCCTCCCCACTTTAGGCTTCAAGATGACTCCTGAGCTAGAGGGGGTAACCCTCAATCTGTCACAAATATATGTTACTCAGAGTTTCCCAAAAACAACCCTTTAATACACATACAAAATGCCAAATTTAGAAGATTAAAAAAATAATAAAAGTTGGAGAATTAATTGTTGATGCTTTTGTAGCTTCGGGAGGTATTCCCACTAGAGGCCATGGTGTCATGCATGTGGGAATCTTTGTTGGAACCAGATTAGTCTTTCATTTTAGTGAAAATCCCTTTGGGATGAAGCCAAGGCTTGATGGGATTTGTGGTCTTGTGTTGGGGTGTCACATCCACAAAAAATAATAAAATATTCTAATTTAATATTGAGTTTAGAAGGGGCGCCTAAAATCACTCATTAGAATCCTATATAATGAGAGGAAAGATTGTGACAAATCTCATTGTGTTATTATGGAGTTAGCATAAGTGAGTGTGCACTTGTGCTAGGAGCTTGGAAATTTTAGCAAGGTAAATTATGAAATTTTTGAAAATCTGGCCTAGAGTTTCTTGGAAATTTTGTTTCTATCTTAGCCAAGGAAGGTTTCTGTTTTTCCAACCAAGAGAGGATACATGTGTGAGAGAGGGAGAAGAGACAACCGTATAGGAGGAGAGAGTAGGTCACACATGTGTGACATATTGTACAATTGTTCATACAAGTCCACACGTGTGAGTACAATAGGCCTGTACAGTCACACATGTGGTACATATAGGTCAGTATAGTCACATGTGTGACTAGATCAGAACATATGCACGTGTGAAGGGTTTCTACAGGTTGCACATGTGATATCTAGGTAAGTGATAGTTCATACAAGTTGACATCAGCAGCCTGTATAGTCCATACGACTGATGTCAACAAGTCGTATAGGTGACGTCAGCAAGTTTGCAAATTGGGAATTTGTCCTAGGATTTTTGTTGAGGTTGGTTAGTTGATTTTTTCTATTTTTGGGAGGATTGATTTGTCCTCAAATTTTGTGAAAATTGTGACAACTGGGAGGGTTGATATTTCCCTTAGAAATTTTTGAATTTGACAATTTACAGAACAAAAAATTTTGTGTCCCAAGTTTGTGGATGATTTATCTATGATCTTGTTGTTTTCGTTGCTGTAATTTTCATCAATAATTTCAGTGTAAAATTGTTCAGTGATATCAACTAGGGTTTATTGTTTGGTCACTTGGAAGTAATTTTCAGATCTGAAATTAGTTGCATATGAAAAATCTACTTGGTATTAGAGTTGAGGCTTTGAAGGAAGAGAGGGAGTCATCTCTTGAGACACACTTGACACTGCAAATACAACATATTTTTTGTTGTAGATTATTGTTTTATTCTAGGTAGGTCACCATGGTAAACACCTTGAAGATTTAGGACATGTTGGAAGGGGTAACAAACTTCCAGACTTGGAAGGCCAGGATTCTTCTTTTTTTGGAGGAGAATGAACTCAAAGAGTATGTTGAGGGGGTGATTCCAAGTCTTATTGGTCCACATGAATTGACAACTCATAAGAAGAAGGAAGTTAAGGCCAAGAGGGTGTTGCCAAAATCTATGAAGGATAATATGATCCCTCACATTTCTGAGAAGAAGTATGCCAAGGAGATGTATGATTCTTTGGTGGGTCTGTACCAAAGCGAGAATACTAGAAGGAAGTTACATTTGAAGCGCCAACTTCAAATTTTTAAGATGTCCAATGAGGACACAATTGTGAACTACTTTATGAGGATTACTCGGATCCAAGATCAACTTGCAACCATTAATGAAATAGTTGAGGATTTCGATTTGTTAGATGTAGCATTGAGAGGTCTCCCCGAATCTTGGGAACCATTTGTGCAGAGGATCTATGCATGTGAGCAATTACCAGGATTTGATAGACTATGAATTGATTGTATCCAAGAGGAGACTTGGTTAGATTCCAAGAATGGGATGTAGAAGAGAAACAATGATGAGATTCAGGCCCTTGTTGCTCGTACTAGGAAGAGTAGAGGAGGAGGTTCTCAAGAGAGAGGCATATCCAAAGCCTAGGAGGAATAAGGAAAGGGGGAAGAAGGTAGTAGACATCAACATCAAAGGTTGATAAGGTTGTAGATAGGATACAGAGGGAGTTCTTACTAGTATCTGCCATTTTTGGTACAGTCTCATGTGATGGTGCTTGGTTGGTGGATAGTGGAGCCTCATGCCATATGACAGGTGCACGAGAGTTGTTCGATTTTATCACAAAGACGGACTTAGATATGTGTGTGGAGCTTGGTATGGAGACCAGGCATGCAGTGTAGGGAACTAGGAAAGTACGATTCCAGTTGGAGTTAGGAGAGATGTTGAGGGTGACTAATGTGTTATGGGTGTTAGAACTCAAAATGAGTGTGCTCTTAGTTTCAAAGATTGAGATGAAGGGATACCATATATTGTTCCATGATGGATAGGTGTTATTTGTGCCCAAAGGATATAGCTTCAAATCAACAGTGGTTGTTGGAGTTAGAGAAAGAAACATGTACAGGTTGAAGGGCTAGCCTATATGACCTATTTCTAGAAGTAGTAGACAGACAAAGGACAAGGAGAAGATAGCTCCACAAGATATGCAGGTTGAGCAGGTGGCTCTAGAGGATGCACAGACTCATAGGGAGTCAACTTTCAGAGGGAGTCAACCCTCAGGATTCGATGGGGAGGAGTAGTCTCTAAATATTGTTAAGAGGAAGTCAGACTTCAGAGGGAGTGTGCAGACTTAAAGGGAGCCCGATCTCAGAGAGACTCAGTGGTTTCAGAGGGAGAGTTATCCATTCAAAGGGAGTTCCCTCTTAGGTTCAGTTGGGAGAGAGGTATCTTCCAAGACTAACGGGAAGGTGTCATGGGTCGAGGAGGCCAGGCAAGAGACTCAAAAGAGGGAGGATTCTAGGAGATGCATGTCTTCCTAGGAGGATCCATACCTTTCAACGAGTCTTGTTTTTGTGACAGAGAAATAAACTAATCAAAAGGATTGGAGAGAAGGATTTGATTCAGTGATAAAGGGAGATGAAACCAATTAGGAGGATTGGAGTGCAACTGTGGTAGCATATCCAGTGCAAGAGACAAAGCTACTTCCAATGTGGGAGAGAGAGGTACATCCATATGTTGGAGGATGGAATACCTCCCTCGCTAAGAGGGAGTGTTGATGCTTTTGTAGCTTCGGGAGGTATTCCCACTAAAGGCCATGGTATCAGGCATGCGGGAATCTTCGTTGGCACTAGATTACTCTTTCATTTTAGTGAAAATTCCCTTGTGATGAAGCTAGGGCTTTGTGGGCTTTGTGGGCTTTGTGGGCTTTTTGGGCTTTTGTTGGGGTGTCACACTCCCAAAAAGGAATAAAACATTCTAATTTAATGTTGAGTTTAAAATGGGTTCCTAAAATCACTCGTTAGACTCTTATATAAGGAGAGGAGAGATTGTGACAAATCTCATTGTGTCATTATGGAGTTAGCATAAGAGAGTGTGCACTTGTTCTAGGATCTTGAAAATTTCAGCAAGGGAAATTCTGTAATTTTGGCAAATCTAGCCTAGGGTTTCTTGGAATTTTTTTTTCTATCTCAGCCAAGGAAGGCTTATGTTTTTCCAACCAAGAGAGGCCACATGTGTGAGAGAAGGAGATGAGAGAACCATATAGGGGGAGATATAATTCCACACATGTGGGACAAATAGTACAATTGTCTGTGCAAGTCCAGATGTGTGAGTACAGTAGGTCTGTACAGTCACACGTGTGGTACAGACATGTCTGTACAGTCACATGTGTGACCAGATCAGAACAACCACACGTGTGAAGGGTTTCTGTAGGTTGCACCTATGATTTCCTAGCAGGTGACCATCCATACAGATTGACGTCAGCAGGACGTACATGTGACATCAAAAGGTTTGCAAATTGGGAATTTGTATCGATATTTTTGCTAAGGTTGGTTTGTTGATTTTATGTTTTGGGGAGGACTAATTTGTATTCAGATTTGGTGAAAATTGTGATAGCGGGTAGGGATGATTTTTCCCTCATAAAATTTCTGAATTTGACAATTTACAAAACATAAAATTTAATGTCTCAAGTGTGTGGATGATTTATCTTTGATCTTGTTGTTTCCGCTGTTGTAATTTTCATCAATAATTTCAGTGTAAAATTTTTCAATGATAACAATTAGGCTTTATTGTTTGGTCACTTGGAAGTAATTTTTCAGATCTGAAATTAATTGCATTGATTTGCATATGAAAAATTGGCATTAATGATGGTCAAAGAAAGACAACATCTCGAAACAAACTGTCAGACTAGGGTGTCTCCAATGGGAACCTTTCTCCAAAATACAGATTCGTAGAAATAAGTTAATGGAAGGTACATAAGAAGGGTCTCAAATACCATCGAGAATAACATGGTACTCCTTGGCACCGAGGAAAACATAAAATCAGAAGTAAATGAAGAAGACATGCAGTCCTGAATACATTTGATAATGTGGAAAAAGTCAAGAGTATGCATGAAAACATATTGACCATTTCACTTGAATCCATAGCTTAACAATAATAATGAATCCTTGCACAATATTGATTTCTGTGTAGGATTTCCTTCAATATGAATAGATAGTAATAAATATTAAACCTATTATAAAGTAGTTAAAGAAAACATTTCACTAAGAACCCTGGAATTAGTTAGAAAGTAGCTAGCATATCATTAGCTATTATTTAACATAATGTTCAAGTACAACCACAAACGAAACAATGAGAAAGTGTCTACAAAATATCTTTATTGTTGCACAAAGTAGTGAAAAGATAACATTCATGGAAAAATAAGAATTTTTGATGAAGAAGAAGAAGGTTACATAAATAGAGAAAGAAGGGACAAAATATGCAATGACACTCGTGAATCCATTGGATGGTTTTCTGATCTGCAACAATTGCTTTGACCTCTTGGGCTTTGAGCACTCAACCCTCTATGCTGCCAAAATTTTCCAGTGCCCTCGCTCACTCCATAAAGATGCCTTTTATACCCTTCTTAATGTTGAATTCCTTGTAGTTGAATTCATTCTGTCAACCAAATTTAGGGTTAGGGTTTCTTAATGTTACTATTTTCGGGAAGTAACTTAGGGATGATGTGGCTTTGATAAACTTGCAAGTGGGTGCATTAATTCTCCAACAAAGATTAAAATTTTAGTTATAAATATCATTTTCAAATCTCCCATTAAAACCTTCTTCTTATAACTTTCGGAATTATAAATATTTGTAATCCTCTTCCATGTATCTTTAAAAATCAACGTTCTTAAACTGCCACTTGTCAAAGTTGTTTGAGTATTCTCAATCTGGATTCTGAAGATTTGATGAAGAATTAGAAACATGATTAGGTTTTTGTTCTATCATTTGTG
>ML794515.1:390348-420139 GCA_009831015.1 Picea engelmannii
AATAAATTATACATACGAACAATGTATTTGTATAAAGTAGATATTTAGTAAATAAATTATACATACGAAATATGCATTTGTATAAAGTAGATTTTTAGTTTTATAGATATGAAATTTGTAGCCCTCATTGCATACGTAGGCAGTTTTTGTATCGCGAGTTCTCGGGCTGGCGCGCTAAAAATTGGATGTCTGATGTTTCGTGGTCTACAAATAGCACCGATTGTTTCGCGATATACAAAATGAGAGGCGTAGTTGTGGACTATAGAAATTTACCAGAAATTAATAATGTCTGTTATATAATAGAATAGTAATAACATCTGTTGCACCGAATTACTTTGCTTTAAAACTAAGGCTTTTTTTTGGAAAAAAAAGATATAGCATTGTCGAATTAGTTTTCTTTGCACATGTTTTATAGAGCATGGACGGACTGCTCATTCCATAATTAGTGAGTCTTTGGATCGTGGGTTGTTGGGCTGGCGGTTTAAAAAATGGGCCTTTGTTGTTCCCTGCTCTACAAAAACCATCGATAGTTCCGCGATATACAAATTGAGAAGCGAGCTTGCAAACTATAGAAACTTATTATAAAATAAATAATGGTTGTTACATATATCAGTAAATTACATCAACATTTAAACCATCAATGTCGTTGAAGACCGAAAAATTAACATAGAACAGGAGACAAGAAATGTAGCATATCCGAATTAGTTTTATTTGGAACAAACAAGAAGGTTCCTGGAAACCCAAAGTTTAGTATACAATAAGGAAATTTTCGAATCAGTTTTCTTTGAAATTTAACAAAAATTAATAATGTTTGTTACATGTTTGTGGAAATTTAAATGTGTTTGTCATATAGACTGGGATTGGGGCTCCCGCGGACCATAAAAAGAAATAAGTACAAGAATTAGGAACGTTGAAAGAAGTGTGAGATGGTAGAGAGAAAGACCTGAAAAGAAGAAATTGGAACTTATGAGTCTTTGGTTACAATTTTCTATTTAAAGAGGACATAAGTGGATTGATAAAGAAAAGAAGATGACGACATAGACTTAAATTGGAATGATAAACAAAACAAGATGGCAGTATAGACTTACTATGAAGCCGATGCGTTTTTGTTACTGTCATCGATGGGCAGTGGACTCATGTTGATCAGTTGTTGCCCTTCCTGGACGAGGCTTTCCATTCTGAGTTGGAACCATTCTTCGATGTAGCTTTTCATGGGAGCTGTGTTGATTTCATCCCGGATCTCTATGTCGTAAAGGTCATTTTCTAAGTTCCTTAGATCCATTGAAATACTATGCAGACTCTGTTCAATTTCTTAATTGTGTGAGGCATAGTCCAATACCCAGCGCTCGTGCTCATCTAGACGATGTTCAAGTATGCCATAAAACTTTTCGAAAGACAACCCCTTTAAAATATCAACTTGTTCTTGGAACGCTTCTTTGGTGACTGAAAAGGATTTAAGAATTAAGTTTGGATCTTGAACCTCGTTGGTAGTTCTGGCTAAGTCCATCTGGGGCAGGCTTGTGAATAAATCTTCCTTTTCTGATATGACTTGTTTACATGATTTGACAATGAGGTGCAGGTTCTCAATTTTTTTTGCCAGCATGCTTTTACTTTTTTGGTGTGCTTTGGGGAGGGGATTTTCTCCTGTATTCTTTTTAGTTCCAATGTGTTCAGGGCATAGTTGGCAAAAGGGTCCAGCACCTGATGACAAAAAAGATGTTCATTTTTTAAATTCGCCTCCAAATGTTCAAGCAAATCATTGGCCTTCTTTCCGAAGGAAACTAAATTTTGCGATGTTTCCCAGGCTTCAGTAACTAGATGCATTATTTTGTTGATGTTATTTTCTACAAGGGATCTGGAGCATGCAAGGAGGGTAGAGGATACTTTCATCTTCGTTGCAATGGTAGAAGGCACGATTTTTGCCAAAGGACTGGCAAATTCTGGTGTTGCAATGAAATCTTGTTCAAAATTGTTGAGGCAGTGTTTCAGATTGGCATAATCCATCTCCATTCCTCCAATGGAATCACGAAGAACGTCATCGGTTACCTGGTGAAATGAGCAGATTTTGTACGGGGTCATTTGGCTAAAGTCAATCTCTGTTCGAGATTTGCCTTTCTCGTTTGTTACATCTCTCTTTTCAATGACCATACTTTTAGATTGGCTGTCAAAAATAACATTATGGATTACGAAGGATTCATCTATGTGAAAAAATTCAGTGTTAGATATGTCCACCGTGGACGACCCAATTTTTTGCATCTGCTCAGCTTCAATTTTAATTTGTAGTTTTCCACTGTCAATTTTGGGTTCCTCCGCATGGCCTACATTATTTTTTCTCTTCTTCGTCAGTGGAACTTTGTGAGAACTATCAATATTTATGTGAGGAGGGTTCTTATCTCCTCCTCCGTTCGAAGATTTCTGGGTCGCTTTCTTACTGGGATGGACCATCGAAGTGACGCTCCATGGTGTCGTGCTCTTGGGAGTGCTGGCGGGGGACTGGGTACTCTTCTCACCGGATACTTTACCATGTTGTATGTACAATTCAGTTGCACTTTGCAATGTCTCTGCGTCGCAATGGGCAGAAGCATGATTGTTGTCGACACTGTCCCTGTCTTGGGTCAAGTGTCTATGGATAAAAGAGGTGTTAAAGAAAGCACCCAGTAAATGTTCTCCAAAAATTCCATTGGGGTTGAACCCTTTTAGCCTTTCAGCGTACGTTAGGTTCAATTTCTTGAAATGGGTGGAAAACTCGTCAATCTTGTTGATGTTTCTGCACATGAAGTCTCTGACTTTCCAGGGCAGAGGAATGAACTGTTTTTTTTTCTTGTCATGGAAAAAATGCAACTAGTGGTTGTATTTCCTTGCTATTTCTACAACAAACATCTTGTCCATGATGTGGCATGGAAGGAAGTTAGGATTTTCCTTAGAGCCAAAGACCATGAGGAGACTGTGATTTTCCTTTTGCTCAAGTGTTCCCTTCTTGTTCAAAAACTTGCTTGCGTGGCCAGACAACCGTGGAGCATCCTTGACTAATAGTAAATCTTTGAAAACTGAGACAAAGCCATTAAAAACTTCATAAAAACAATGGGAGGCCTTGTGTCTCCATAGGGCATCGTACCATAATGTTACTGGGTTGAATCCACAGTTTATTTTATTGGAAAGATAAAGTTTTGGAAACGGGCAACAATACACAATTGTGAAAATCAAGTAGGATGACATATAAAATTTATTCAATTCTTTGAATCATGACAAATGGGAACAGAGTTCAATGGAGATTAGCTTTCCCCAATCGAAAATGTATTGTTCCTTGATTGTGAAATACAAAATATAAATAATTATATGGGAAATGCTTGATGTGGATGTCTGTCACGTTATTCTTGTAAACAGCCAAGCAATTTCCCGGATTAGATTTCTAAAGGAACTTACCTAGAGCCTTGTGATATCTTCAAGAAATTTTTTCAGGTCTTCAAGTAAGTCGGCTAAGATGTCCAACCCGTTATGATGTTTTTCTAGAAACTGCTTGCAGTCTTGTCCTCTAAACATTAATGTTGGTTTCTGCAATTTCAACATCTCGCGGAAGAGCTAAGGTGACAAAGAAACAAGAGAATGGTCACGCAGTGGAATAATTCTTTGGCCTGGAATATATTTTTCGGCGCACCAAGAGACCACCTCCTTATAGTCAAAAACCTTAGGGACGCAGCCTGCACGAGTAATTCCAGAGGTCCAAATCACTTTGTTCTGGGCAAAACCAGATGAATAGTAAAAGTATTGCCTAGACCACTGGAACTTTGGTCCTCTTTTGCGAAATTATTTACTATATCTCCACAAAACTGTTGTCGACCTGCTGCCATAGGTCTACAAAGACATTTATTTGTTCCAGACGATGAATGGAATGAAAGTTTGGAAGGGCTAATATAACCCTGTGCAAATTTTGGTCGAAAGCATGTGAATGGGAGATGTCCTTGAGACTTTCGTTGATTAATGACAATCTGGATGGTTGTTGCATGATGCATTGTTAACATTAAACACTACTAATTGCATATATATAAATGTGAACATGGTGGATATTAAAATGAGCGATTAAGCATTGCAGATTTACTGAGCGGCCCAACACAACGACGCGTGTTGGAGATGAACAATCGGAAGGGAAAAAATAAGTTTCCACACATCCTGGTTTAATGCATAATAATGGGATATCTCCTGGAGTTATTTTCCCATTAATGACAATGTTGACGGTTCCTGCATAGTGACCTGTTAGCATCAAAGGTTTCTAATTGCATAGCAAGAAAGTACGGAGGTTGCGGGTAGGGGAAAAAAACTACTACAAAATAGGGTTGCAAGGTATAACTATCGAAGGTGAGGGCGCCAGGGTCAAATTGTATGTCTCGAAACTTTTTGATTGCAATACGCATAACCCGCCAACCGTGGCGATAAAATTGGCTAACTATGGAGAGCAATAGTAGTTGGTCGAAGGAGTCGTGTGATTATATAGATGGAGATAAAGATATCTCAACCCGCCAATGCTAGAACCCGTGTTTATAGAAAGGTGACTATGTATATAACCACAAAGAGATAATACAAGGGAAGAAGAAAAGGGAAAAAGGACCAACGAGTCCACAGTGGAAATGTAAATCATGGAAATTTTGAGTGCAATATGCATATCAGGGAAGAAGAAGCAGCAGACTTCGAATGCGCTAACCTGAAACACTGACTAAGAATTTGAGATTTCGTGAATCCATGAACAGGAGGATCCAAAATAGGGTCAGAGGTCCAGATGGTCAAATTGTATTATTCGGAACATTTGAATGCACAATCTGTAACACGAAAGAGGGGATGATGTCGGAACCCGGTAGTCAATTTCTATGTTGCGAATGGCTGGATGCGAACTGTTTCATATTGTTGTGTCCAGCTGTCACTTGTAAGAGTCATTAGTAAGAGCATAGCAAATGTATATTAGGAAGAACATTTTTCAACCATGGTACATTGAATCTTGCGAGTTCGAGGAGCATGTGATAGAATTGTAGATTGTCAACCCAACAACCGTGGACATAAAATTGCCTAAGGTGTGATTATATACATGGAGATAATGAGAGCCATAATACAGGGGAAGAAGAAAAGTGAAAAAGGAGAAAGGATTCAGCGGTGGAATTGTAGATCAGGGAAATTTTGAATACAAGATGTGAACTCGGTAGTCAATTTGTTTATTGCAGAGGACTGGAGTAAATAATTTGAATGCATAATTTGTAACAAGGAAGAGCGGATGATGTCGGAACCCGCACCTGTGTCCAGTTGTTAGTACTAAGAGGTAATTTAGTATTGAAAATAATATTTTAGATTATGTTAAATAATTCATAGGGATTAGTATCCGTAAACAATGGAAATCTCCACCCCGCTAGCCTTGCATTCCATGTGTGAATTTGTATATCACGGAACTTGAAGGACTATTTGGAGGAAACAGAACAATAGAAGTGCAATGTCGAGTCAACCAGTCCGTAGCTCCGCTTCTCAATTTGTATATCGTGGAATTTTGGGTGCTATTTGTAACACACGCAACAATGGAGGGCCAATTTTGAGCCCACCCGCCTGAGAACCCGTGATCATAAATGTCGGTAGGTATGAAAAGGAACAATTGTCGATTCAATTCTCCATGCGAGGATATAGATGGAACTGAAATTGGTCCCAACGCGACAACCATGGACACAAAATTGGCAAAGTATCAAAAGCAACAGCAGTCGATCGGATTTGTCATCTGATTGTATAGATGGAAATAAAGACATGCCAACCCGCCAACGCTGGAGCTGCATATTTCATGAACCCGCCAAAAAGAGGATAAAAAATAGGTTGAGAAGGTATCTACAGAGGAGGTGAGGCCTAGACCTTCTAATTGTATTTCTCCAAACATTTGAATGCATAATCTGTAAGGAGGAAGAGCGAACGATGTCTGGTAGTCAATTTGTATATTGCGGAGACTGCAATTCCAACTGTTTCGTACCTTTGTGTACACTTGTCACTAATAAGTGCTAATTTAGTATTCTAAATACATTTTTAGATTCTGTTAGATACTTCATAGGGATTGGCATCTGTAAACAATGGCAATCTGCACTCCGCCATTTCTGCATTATGTATGTCAATTTCTATATCGCAGAACTGGGAGTGATGTTTGGAGGACACAGAACAATAGAAGTGCAATGTTGACTCAGCTAGTCCACAGATTCGCTCGTCAATTTGTATATCGCGGAATTATGGGTGCTATTTGTAGGCTACGGAACAATGGATCCCCATTTTTGAGCTCGCCTGCACACTCGAGAACCCGCGATCGAAAATGTTGCTAGGTATGGAATGCAGAATTTGTGCGTGCTTTATAGAATATCATGTCCATATTTTATAGTCCCATAATACATGGGAAGAAAATAATGGAAAAAGGATGGAAGTGTTGGCAGTGGAATTGTAGATAATATACGGGAACAAGAGAAGGGAAAAAGAACTAAGTATCTCATAGAATAACATCAGGGTTCACAAGTGTCGGCCCCGCAGCGGCAGGCATAAAATTTGCTAAGTATGGAAAGGAACAACACTCGGTCGGATCCGTTGTGCGAGGATATAGATGAAGATGTTAAAGCATGAATTGCAGATGATAGAGGTATCTTTCGTACCACTTTTGTCCACTTGTCACTAGTAAGAGCATTGTTGATGTATATAAGGAAGGATACAAAATTGCTAGGGATGGAAAGCAACAACAAATACTTTGAATGAAGTCAATGTGTATGAGGAACCTGCAATGAAATTGTAGATCACGGATCTTTTTAGTGCAAGATGTATATTGCGGAACGATAAGCAACTGGGTTCGCAAGCATTGGCCCCGCAACGGCGAGCATAAAATTGGCCAAGTATGGAAAGGAAAAAATCACTGACATTGTTTCGCTACAACATGTATATGATGAAACAGGGGATATAGGTGTTGGGTACCGTGAACCCGGGGCTTGGTGCCCAGATAACTGGGCAAGTATTGGCCAAGACAAAGTTATGATATCTATTTCAATATTTTTCATACTAGCATCTATCAATGAACAAAGTTTTCATATTTATCTGAATAGTATTCATAGTAATATATATTAATGGATTGGTTGTTTCAAATGCAAATGATCTCCCAATCTGCAAGATTCTTTTCGACTTGCAAATTTCGCTGGAAACTCAAAAATTTTAACTGCAACATGTACATAGCGCAACAAGAAACATGAATTTGCATTGTGGTCTCAATGACATAAACTCCTTATCATCTATTCATATTGTATTCATTGCAATGAGATCAACAAACACCGGCTCTCCATAAACATCAACATCTAAATTAAATTAAATGCAATCAAAATTTGGTGTGACTTTTAAGTAATTAAAGCATAAATTGCAGATTACAGAAGTTCTTAGGCTGGAAGATGTATATGACGGAACAATGGACATAGTTGTTTAACCCAAACATAATTGCCTAAGATTTTTCGAAGAGGAAGTTTTTTTGTATTTATTCCAATACTACTGATATTAGTGTATATGCACGGATATTATCAAATAGAAGAAGTTGTAATATATCCAACAAAATTCACAGGAACATTGCATCAACAGTTCAGTTGCCTTGTCGTTACTCATTATTAATTCTATTCACGGAACATGAAGAATGGGAGCAGGACGAGTCCTCCAATTTCTTTCTTTAAATACAGGGCCGCCGCCACATAAGTATGGCCTATGAAAAATTATTCTTACATGTAAAATGCAAACAAAGAACAAGCCAGGTTTGATTTAGATTGAAGTACTGGGCAGCAAAAACAAAACCTTGTGTTTCATGTTTAACCACAGAGGGGAAGAAGGTAGAAAATACAATTAAAACAAATACCAAAAATTGGAAAATACTGTTAAAAAATAAACCAAAATTATTCTATATTCAAATAAGGTGGGTTACAAAATATAGTCGAGGCTATTTTCAACAACGATTGCGATTTCGCCTGCCGTCGACTAATTTAAAATATGTACATTGATGAAGCTTCTTCACAGTTTTGTACTTAATCAGTGCTGCCAAGTACATCTATCCCACTTTTTTGAATATCTTCTCTCTTCCAGATATGGCCTACTTGCAATGCCTGTTTATTCAACATTCCATTCTTTGTCAAGTATTAATTTCCCTTTGCTATCGAAAATAAGGTGCTTTGCTTGCAATGTTCCTGACCCTTGACATCTGAGACAACTTACAAATTCCATTCAGGTCGATTTCAAAGTGGAAGGAGTCGTTCTATGTCACAACAGCTAAAGCAGCGGAAAATAATTCAAGTACGTAGTGACTGGTATTCTCCCTATATTCGATCATTTGTTTGGTTGAGAAGCATGCCTGAGGATTTGTATGTGGAACTTCTATTCTTTATTACAGTAAATTGGAAGGAACATCCAACCCAGATGAAAAAAGCAACTATGTTGAGGTACATAACTTCTTCGGGCAATAGAGGTGTGGCAAGTGCATCAAATGCTACAGAATGCACCAGAACAAGTCTGGCAAGTGTATCAAATGCTGCAGATGGCATCATAATATATCTTTCTTCATAGCCATGGAGATATGGCAGCCCACAGAAAGGTCTGAAATGTTCAGAGGTGACGCCAAATATGTAGAGTCTGCAACTACATCCAGAGGAAACAGAACAAACTTTCACAAAGAACATAGCTTTCTATCAAGTCGGCTACCAGACCCACATGCAGCTCATCATACTATGAAATAGAAACTTTTGCAGTGACAATATGTCATTTTATCCACCCATACAGTTTCTGCTACCTGCCTCTGAGGTAGACAAATACTTGTGCAATTTGTACAACTCAATACAATTGCCAAATCTTTGTTGTTGGAAGAAGCTATATACTTAAATGAAGAACTATTTTTCACCCGACCTCAAAATCCATTACAATTCCCAGCAATGAAACAGAGCAGTTCAACCAACAAATCTCCAGCCAACATTTTCAATGAACCAAAGCATCGAACAAAGGGATAACACCAACCAAAACATACGTTTTCTGTTTTTTTCGTCCTCTCTGAGTTTCTCTTTGTATAATAGAGTTTTTTTTTTACTCAAAGCTCATGTCACATAAAACCAAATTCTATTCTTTCATCTGCTCATCAATCACATCTCTAAGTTGTCTTACATGTGCATGACCAGGAACATTAGAACGAAGGCACCCTAAAGTGAAACTCTTTGATCATAGAGAAAAATGGCAATAAGTATTTAAAATCAAGGTTGGATGGTCTGCCGTAGATTTTGTGTTGATTCGTTTTAATGACATATGTTCTTGATATTTTCACTTATTAATGCCATTCTTTTTTAATATGTATGCTCAATAGTGACTACCAACACGTATTAAAATTCCCATATTCGAGCAGATTCTGAAATCTGACATCTAAGATATGCAGAATATTAAAGAGGGACATGACGTCAAGGCCTCTGTGGGTGACACGTTCGTGAACTTTGCTGAAGATTTTAAGAAAACTAAAATTGCACAAGCAAAAAATAAAATAAAAAGTATTTTGCAAATTCAAAATGCAGACAAAAATAAATTACCAGATCCCATAATATTCGTCTGTCTATTCATTTTAATGGGATATGTCCTCCAGTTATTAAATCCCATCATTTCAAAATGCACAATATTAAAGAGGGACATGACATCAAGGTCTATGTCGCTGACACGTTCGTGAACTATGCTGAAGCTTTGAAGAAAACTAAAATTGCACAAGGAAAAAAAAAAAAAAATTGCAAATTTAAAATGCAGGCAAAAACAAATTACCAGATCCCATAATATTTGCATGTCTATTCATTTTAATTGGAGATATCCTCTAGATTTCCAGTTATTAAAGCCCATCTTTGCGAACCTGTCTGCTCGGTTCTAACTTTTCAAAGCATATTTAATGTGTATTGGGAAGCGCAGAAGGTAGCGGGGATGGAACCCTATGTAACATACATTACTACTATTGTTCTATTTTTGTTCACGAGCATATGTAAAACGTACACAAAGAAAATTAATTCGAGAATGATAGTTGTTTTGCAGGAGCCCTTGAAATTCAAATAGTGCGCAACCCCGATTTTCATTTTGTATATCGCAGAACTGTCCGTCCTATTTGTAGGACATGGAACAACAGGGACCGAACTTAGAGCCCACCATCCCAAGAACCCACGATCCAAAAAATGCTCACTATTTTTTTTGTGTGTTTTTTGTCCACTGGGGTATGTAAAATGCACGTAAAGTCAACTATTTCGACAATGTTAACTTTTTTGGACATGACGACCTTCAAATTCAAATAGTCTGCAAGTCCGATTGTCAATTTCTATATCGCCGAAGTTAACTTTTTTGGACATGACGACCTTCAAATTCAAATAGTCCACAAGTCCAATTGTCAATTTCTATATCGGTGAAGTCTCTGATTGTCAATTTTCAACCGCCTACCCTAATAACACGCGATGCAAAAACTGATTTGGTATGGGATGACGGCTCCGTGTAGGATATATATATCTACTCTATAAAATTACATATTTCCTATGTTTAATCTATGTTGTCCATGAAACCTATAATTTGATAAATTTCAATGTTTTCTGTCCAGGAGCCCTACTGTTAAAGAAAACTAATTCGGAAATGCTAATGTATACACCATAGTTCGATACAACCTATCCGCGAAGGCGCATCCATAATATTGGATAAGTATGGAACCCAACTATGGTCGGTTGGAATGATCGTGAAACTATCGTTGTTGACCGATTGTCAATTTGTATATCGCAGAACTCTCCAATTGTCAATTTTCAGCCGTCTACCCCATCAACCCGTGATGCAAAAACTGGCTAAGTATGGGATGATGGCTCCATGGTCCAGGAAACCTATAATTTCATAAATTGCATTCTCTTCTGCCCATGATTCTTTTAAAGAAAACTAATTCGGGAAAGCTAATGTATACACCGAACACGACCTGTCATAGTCCGATAGAACCTATTCGTGAAGCTGCGTCCATAAAAGTGGCCAACTATGAAACCGAACGACGGTCGCTCAGAATGACCACATAAACGTGAAAAACTAGAGTCAAACGTAGTATACAACAGGAAAGTAAAAGGAAGTGAACAATTATATCTCCCACACAGCAAAATCCATTGTCATAACTATAAAACCATAGTAACACAAAATCCATGTAAAAATCATCAACAACAATGAAACATATTTTGAGGCCAACAAACTTTGCTTCAATGCATAACAGATGCAACTTACACCGCCTACAATTCTTTAGTTTGTTATTTTATCTTAATAGTATTCTATGCAAACTGTAGTGCAAAACAAAATGTGACCAAAGATCCAACTGCAGATGCAGCATCCCAACATTTTCAAACCCTAGCCAAAAAAGAACAAGCACCAAACAAGAACCCAGCTAAGAAGCACTAAAAGACCCAACTTCAGGCGAAGGACCGGTACCCTGCAAAGTCGAATCAAGCAACAATAAACATCATATAGCAAAGAAAGAAGCAAGCAGCAACCGCCCCCCCCCGCTAGGAACGCCCCAGGAACGATGTTGTTCCAATCGCGATTGCAGAAACCCAAACATCCAAACTGCAACAACACGAACAAGCAAGCAAGAACAACGACAACATGCAAATAAGAAATCTGTGGCATGCAAAAAGCAAGCATGGACCACCGAACCAGCAACGCCACTGGAGCATAAAAATTTTAAAAACAGAAAAAAAATGTCTTGTAACAAGCCTGTTAAGTAACCATTCAACACTACCAAGCCTGTTAGGTAAACATTTAAGTTTGTCAGAAATGCACTGTAAACATTTAAGAACAAAATTCAATGTGGCAGAACTCTGACGTATCCCAAAAAGAAAAATTATATTTTTTGTAACAATAGTTCGAACACCACAGAATGTTTTGCAAAGCCAAACTTTGGATATGCCACCATATCAAACATTGCCATAAATTTATCTAGCATAAAATGCTAAACCAAACATTCGAATTAATGCTAGCATTAATCCACCATGGATGAATGCATAACAAAATATATGATTCAAAAAAGACCATATACGATCAAATACTTTGGATATGCCAACATATATAACATTGGGAATAGTGAAGTCGGCAATAAGACCTCCAATCCCTTGTCCAATCATATTATGACAAATATAGTACTTTTTTTATATAAAAATCGATGTTTTCAGTTCCTTGGTTCCAACAATAGATAATATGGAAATATTTGTGGTCAAAGGACAGACTAATATGAAGTCAACAATTTATTGATTTCTATAGTCCCTCTACGCTCTACGACAGTGACTAATAAAGATAAATATACATATCAATGTCAAAAAACCAAAAGAAACTAAAACATGTGTAAAGAGTTTATATGAAATATCCTATATAAACTAACCATTTAAAAACAACAAATAAGCAATTTATTTTAAAAATATTGAAGAAAATAAATTTTATCATAACTACTATTCAGATAAATTTAATACTACCATAAAAATTAATAGAAAAATCTTTCAAAATCACAACTTAAACTTAAAATCATTAATATTAAAAAGAACATAATAAATATAATTAACAAAATATAAAATATTATGAATATTATCACATTTACTATCAAATGATGTAAGAACAGTGAAACAAGGTTATTATACTTTTAGTTCAAACAAATTTATATAATTAGATATAATAAAGGTTAAACATCTTAAATTCCAAAAAAATTATTAAAAATTCAAAAAATTAATATTAAAAAAAAAATAACAAATATAATTAACAAAATATAAAATATTATGAATATTATCACATTTACTATCAAATCATGAAATAAGGTTATTATACTTTTAGTTCAAACAAATTTATATAATTAGATATAATAAAGATTAAACATCTTAAAATCCAAAAAAAATATCAAAAATTCAAAAATCAAAATGATAAATTTATCAAATAAACAAACTAATTAACTTAAATGTTGAGAATATTATCACATTTAATTAAAAAGAGATATACAAATTGATTTCGAAAAAATAAAGTATGCCCAAATAAATAAATTCTTAAACAACCTAAAATTATACAAACACCAAAAAAAGATAAAGACTAAAAAATAAAATTAGAATCATTATAAACTTTGTTTTTCCAATAATAAAATAAATATTCAAATTACTTCATACAAATTAAACTATAATCATTAAAAAAACAATAAAAAATTAAAAAAATTAAATATAATTGTTACTAGCCTAATCACATTTTCCACAATTTACAACCAAATCATGTAATATAACAAGAAATTAAAAAACCACAAAAGATAATAAATAAAATAATTGAAAAAGGAATTTGATAAGAAAAATAATATATATACAAAAAATAATTTCCATTTTAAAAACAATTTACAAGCTATGATAATTACATTCATTATTTACAAAACTTTTACTGAAAAATCTTTAGAGTGTCGGTCGGACTCGTGCTCGCACGGAGAGGCTCATGCATCAAGGAGAAACTAGAAATACCACGTACTACTCCTTGGTTGCCCATGCTGAATCTCCTGATTTAATGGAGAGATATTAATTTTTGTTCGTACTAATGGCTCTAATGCTACCTGCAAACGTTTGTTGAACAGAGATGGAAACGAGAGCGTGCCTCGGCCCAGACCAATACCTCTGCCTGGTATTCGCAATACCTCCCCATCCCATAGCAGACCTGGTATTCGCAATGCTCTGGGTTCCACATGGTGTCGATCGCTTCCACACACGTCGTGTACTCGTGTCCACAAAAGGCCAAATCGTGCGGCTCTGCAATTGCCAAGTGGCAGATACTCAACACTAGGATCCTGCACGAACCGTACCATTTTCGTGGTACGGTAGGTTAACTGGCTCATCCGATTTGCGACACATGGCAACTATCCAACGGCCAGATCATGCGGTCGTGACGTTGCCACGTGGTGACTATCCAACAGCCAGATCCGACGGTTTCAATCTCGCCACGTGGTGTGCATCCAATGGTTAGATCTGAGGGTCTTGATCTCGCCACATGGATTGCATCCAACAGCCAGATCTGACGGTTGTGATCTCGCCACATGGGACACATCCGACGTTCATATCTGTCGGTTGTGATCTCGCCACGTGGCAGGAATCAAATGGCTAGATCCGGTCGCTATGATATTGCCACGTGGCACGCATCCGATGGCTAGATCTGGCGATTGTGATTTCGCCACGTGGCATGCATTAGATGGCCAGATCTGACGGCTTTGATCTCATCAGGTGGCACACATCGAACGACTATATCCGACGGCTATGACATCGCCACGTGGTAGGCATCGAACGGCTAGATCCGACGGCTGGGATCTCACCACGTGGCATGCATCCAACGGGGAGATCTGGCGACTGTGATAAAGCCACGTGGCACACATCTGAGGGCTAGATCCGACTGCTCTTCTTTCGGCACGTGGCATGCATCCGACGGACCGATCGGGTGGCTTCAATCGCACCACATGGCAGACATCCGAGGGCCAGATCAGGCGGCTTCAATCACACCACGTGGCAGACATCCGAGGGCCAGATCGGGCGGCTACGATCTTGCCACGTTTCACGCATCCCATGGCCAGATCCAGCGGTTCTAATCGCGATACGTGTCATACATCCTACGGCCAGATCTGGCGGCTCTGCCATCAGCACGTGGCAGGAATCCAAAGGAAAAATCCGGCGGCTCGATCTCGCCACGTGGCTCTCTTTGAATGGCCAAATCCGACGACTCTGTGATTTCCACGTGGCGTGCATCGAAGGGCCAGATCTGACGATTCTGATATGGCATGTGGCATGCATCGAACGGCCAAATCAGGCGGCCTTGATCTCGCGACGTGGCATGCAGCGAACGGTTAAATCTAGCAGCGTTGATCACAGGTATATTGTTGCAATTTACCGGATCACAGGTCTGGGCCGGCTTGATATAGGGAGTTTCTCACAGAGATGGATGCATCAACCTTACTTACCCTATTTGCACTACGAGTTACTTTAGATTCAAATAATGATGGTGTTGTAGATAATCAGGATGTCCCTGGTTTAAACTCTAAGCAGGATATGGCATCTGAATATGGTTATTAACATCATCATACTGGTCAATATGGTCTCTGCACAGGGTTGTTTCAAGCCTGGCTTGATTGTTTCATGGATACTTCCTGTCCAACCATCCAGTTGGAAAATTTATTCTCCACATGGGGCATGGGCCTCCTTGGAGACCTCTACCGTTGGTCTGAAATTGATTGTGCCGTGGATTTCCTCGGAGCCACCTACTAGTGTCATTTTGGAATGGCAATGGGTGAAGGGGTTCTGAATTAATCATCTGAAATCTCCTTGTGTCTCGCCAACATGAAATTGATTTCCAGTAGCATTAATGTTTGGCGGCATCATCTGATCAGGAACACCATGATTTCCAAATGATCGATGCATCAAGCTCTGCGGTGGTTTCAAATCTCCAAGATTTAAAGTCTGAGTGGGTTGTGGGGCACTTTTCAGTGTAGAAAATGGGTAATAACCACTTGGAAACTTCGTTCTTGAATGATAATGGTGGGGTTGGAGAAACTTCATATCCTTTAGTATGGTCATTCTACTAAATTTGTCTCATAAGTAGGCTCACAGGTCGGGCGGAATTCCTCTTGCAGTGCAGGTGGACTTACAGGTCAGAATAAATTTATCTTACTGGTCATTTACCATGCCAGAGAATGTTGCTAAATCTTGAAATTAGTTAAGTTGAAGTCACACGAGAAGATTTTCCTGGTAACTCTTTGAGATGGTATGTTTCCCTTACTGGTGGACTTATTTGAGAAAATGAAATATGCATTGTGATCATCGTGATGCCCTTTTGCCATTGTTGCAATAACCTATATTTGGGTTTCATTTTGGTTTACGTTTCTATTAGTACATTTTATGTTGCTAGAATGTTTCATTGTTTTAGTTCACTGCTAACATGCTTTATGATATTTTGGTTCTTGCAAAAATGCACATATGGCTGGGTTTTTTCCCTTTTTTGAGCCACAATGTGATTATATCATAATACAGAGCAACCCAATAATCATACATAATACGCCAATAATCATACATCATTGAGCCACAATGTGATTATATCATAATACAGAGCAACCCTTCCTATATAGGCAACGAGAGCCAACATTGTCCTCCTTGGCCTTGAACTCAAGAGAGCCTACATGTTTTCTAAGCATGTCAATTTTCGCTGAAAAATGGGCTTCTGTCTCTCATCTAAATGGTGCAACCTCTTCCAAACGGAAGGAGGTGGCATCCCCATTAAATGTGGCACAACATTGTCATTTCCACGACTGATGCTTGTAAATCATATGGCATTCCAAGCACTTTTAGATTGTTTGGTCAGTACTCTGTGTCCCCAAGATTGAGCCCTTTGCAATGCAAGAGAGTGACAAAGAGAATGAAAATTTCAGTAGCAACCTAATATTAAATACTCTGACAACCTTACAATACCAAAACTCATGCTTTACTGTTTCTATTTAGTGGAAAATTGCATATTGACCATTCGTTGGACGTGAGTTGTGGAGCTCATCTTAAATTGATGAGTTGTTACTAAGAACCAACCAACCAAATACCTCAGGTCATAAAGGAAGAGAAAGATTTCTAGCAATCATGGCATGTCTTACACTTGGTTTTTAGCATCATGGCCCTCTTTGACAAAGATTTACAAATTTCCAAAGTAACCAATTTTTGGCTTCTTTGTTGTACAATTCTCCTATGTGCAGAAAGCCTTTTAGGTTATTCTCTTTCCTTAAAGAAACGGAATTCCACCATTTTGGTCCCTATCTAAATGGAAGATCCAAAACTCAAATAGATTGTTGTGTCCTCAGATCCCATTCACTTTTGGGGCAATCAAACTTTAAGTGTAGCTCTTTAGACATTAACTGCCAAGCCTTCCAAATATTTCCAAAGGATATGGTATACTTGATCTAAATTTTTTGAAAGTAACACCACTACCAACTATATCACGGATTCCTAATTTCCACTTTATACCTGCTAGATAAGTAGCATTATGAACGCAATGTTGTACAAGAATATGCTAAGATCCATTACTGTAACTATTGCTCCTTGGTGTCATATATCAATCAAATTGAGTATTCCAACCTCCCTTGGCAAATTGTAAATGTCACATGAGACTTGTTGCTAAAGACTTCTCTTCCTTGTCCACTTCTCTCATAGAAATCATATCCAGAATCTTGTTTGTCAGAGTCAGGGAAAATTTTAAGAGTTAAATTTAAGGGGTTAGAAACAGTGTGTGGGAATTTTTTTTACATTAGAACATTTTTAAATTTTCACCCATAAAATACAGTTAGGATTCAAATAAAATATAGCCTTTTCATTACCTAAAACAAGATCACATATGATATTTCAGCGTTGACTTTTCATTGTTCCAATATGCATTCGCCCCAAAATTTTCAAGATTTTCAAAGGGTTTAGTGCATTTGCCCGAAATTTTTCAAGATTTTCAGAAGGCTTAAGTGCATTCGCCTGGAATTTATCAAGATTTTTAGAGGGTTTGCTACATTCACCCTAAAATTTCAAAGCAAGTTTGATGCATTCACCCTGAAATTTTTTATCAATTTGGTGCTCTTGACTTGGATTTGTGAGTGTTCTATGGCATATCTTTGGCCTTTTGATCTACAAGTCATTTTTAGAAATTTTCACCCTTGTAGATTAAGATGATCTTTGTGGAAAAATAGTGTATCGATCCAAAATGGGATATTCAAGCTGCTTCTCAGATTTCATGGAAGATTTGATGTTAAGAATGTTTTTAACTTTTTTTTGTTTGTTTCTTGAATAATAACTTTGGGAATTTCAAGGGTTTTTTGAATTTGCCATTGTTTTTCATTCTCTTTACTAAATTTTTGTAGATCTTGCAACTAGTTTTTAGTTAGATTTTTAATGGATTTTATTTAAAAGCTGATTTTTATGGATGTGACAACAAAATTTCTCTAAAAGGTGCATTCTTTGATGAGTTGTGGTTAAACTGTATACCGAATTATACATAAGGTTAATCAAAGAAACTCGTGCATTGTCTAAATTATATTAGACTAAAAAATGCTTCCTGTTTATAAATTAGTAAGAATTACATGCCTTGGTATTTTCCTTTCTCTAAGAACCTTAATATTATTGTTGTTGCAAAAAATTTTCAATTTTAGGATAGTATTCATTCTAGAGAATGTTTAATAATCAATGATGATATGAAATAAAATATTCATGGAGACCAAATTTGTAGTCACAAACTAACTATGCAGTTCACTTCTCAAATCCTTGGGGGTTGCTCGAAACCTTAACCCAGAGCAAAAACATTGAAATTTTGTCAAGAACCAGGTAAGCATTGATGCCAAATCTGCCCTCGATTTCTTCATGGTTATAAAAACAACTTGGTTGTGATCATCCCCTTAATTCCTACTGCATTCTTGTCCCCATGAAAATGAAATAATAAAATTAAGTTTTTCATATTATGGTTTGTAGGAAGAGGATTATGCATTATAAATTTTCTGTAATTACTCAGAAATTAGAATCATCAAAAAATGTTTGGTTTTATGAGATTCATAACCACAACGAAAATATTTTTAACATCTTCACCAAAATGTTTCCTGATTTGTATTTTTCAATTTATAGGGCAAATATGTCGCTATTATTTTCACTTCAAAGACAACCACTAAAATTTGTTAAAAGAGGAAATCAATGTTCTTCTTTATCCAGTGAGTGTTTGATTATATGCAAATTTAGCAGTTACATTTACTCAATTGAAATTTAGTAACTGGTGCAGACCCCACAATTGGGTGAAATTTAAGGGGCTAGAAACATTGTGTGGGCTAATTTTTTACATTAGGACATTTTTAAACCTGGGCTATTTGACTCATGGTGCACTATGGGTTTTTGCACTTATATTGTGTGGGCACAATCCACTCCTTGGAAGTGTAATAGATGCCTCATTGATTGAGGCTCCAATTAACCTTGTGGAGGCACCTTCTACCTCTACAATAGGGAATTAGGCATATATATTGACAATAGGAAATTAGGCATATATATTGACAAATGTTGTAGGGAATTTATTGTGATCACATGTTGATCACCTTGAAGACCGAAGCTCTATGTGGTTGATGATCTATTTCCTGGTATCCAAGTACAATTTACATGGGCATTGGATTCAATAAGTGAAAACAAGAGAGACTAACAACTTTCTAAGTGATTCAAATGGGAAASAATATTKTGTTTCATGTTCCATCTTCCAATTTATTTTTTGGAAACCCATCRGGMAGGGATGGGTTMTTGCGRMMAAGGAGAGAACTATTTTTGCAATATTTTTGCAAAACYRTTTTYTGAATATAAACATTCCAAACAATGCATTGGAGGCCCCTACTGCTCCTCAGTTACTTKCCGGAGACAGTGAGACRATTTKTTATGAAACAAGACGACTAAATTATTCACCTTACGCAGTAAGTGTTTGTAGAAAGGGAGAACTACGTTCAGCGTTAGATTTMTMTGTGTTTCAATYCTYGMRYTGGGATAACCATTAGGAGATTTTAAGTTCAATTAGATTTGATCTTAAATTCCTCAAATACATATGAAAATATAACCAAAATGTATGAGCTTTCCTGATCTCTCACTAGGTATTGTGTCTTCATAATTTTTTAAAGGGTGAAGAACCAATATCTAAGCATCTCTGATTCTAAGACCCTCATCCCCATTTATGTTCTCATTTAATTCTATTTCAAGGGTCTTATGAACCTTTCTTTTTCCATAGTGATCCATTCTCATGACAATTTTAGCTTTCTCCATACAAATGAGATGGCTAGTGTACTAAGAGTGCTTTGCCAAGGCTGACCTTTTAACATGATCATATTTATGTTAGTGCAATGTTCTTTTAGTCTGAAATGCAGAGATCTCCCTATATCACCAATATAATGCTTTCCACATGAGCAGGGATGGTATAAACACCTTTTTGATGTTTTGGATCTGCGACATCTTTAGCACAATCTAGCATGCCCTTGAGAGTATTAGGAGGGGTGAAGGTAACTCTTACATTACCTTTCTTTAAATCTTTTGCAATTTTGTCTGTGGTTCCTTTGATATGAGAAATCATAATAATCTTTCCTTCCTCTGGCTCACGAATGATGCAGTGTCCCTTCCCAGCCTTTAAGACAACATTTTTGAACTGTCTTTCTAGCCATTTTTTTTCAAAACCTCAGCCAAGTGTCTTAGTTCTTGCTCTATGTGATCATTATCTGATAGTCTGATAGCTTGAGTCACCAGTGTGTGGATGACACCAAGCTTCTGAACATGGTGGCGATTGGAATCAGCATGAAGATACCTGTCCATATGAGTTTTCTTCCGATTTTCTTGATGGGATAAAGAATCAATGTTTTTCTTAGAGATGAGGATATCTATGATTGAGATGTTGTTTTCTTCTATCTCCCTTGTAAATTTGATGCTTTTAGTTTGACTATTCAAATGATCTTTAAAGTTTAAACCTATGAACCAACGTTTTTCTTCGAGATGAGGATATCTATGAATGAGATGTTGTTTTCTTCTATCTCCCTTGTAAATCTCATGCTTTCAGTTTGACTATTCAAATGATCTTTAAAGTTTAAACCTATGAACCAATGTTTTTCTTCAAGATGAGGATATCTATGAATGAGATGTTGTTTTCTTCTATCTCCCTTGTAAATCTGATGCTTTCAGTTTGTCTATTCAAATGATCTTTAAAATTTAAACCTATACAACTTTCTTTTCCATGTGGCCAGATTATGTAGGTGTCACAAACAAATCTTTTCCATGGTTTGGACTTGAGAGGATAGGTTCAATATAATGTTTTTCAAACCATTTCATGTACAAATCAACCACTACCAGTGACCCCATTGCCACACCTTCAATTTGTTTATAGATATTGTCCCAAAAGCTAAAATACATTAATTTAAAGAAAACTTTAACAAGATTCACAGTTTCCTCATCTGTGATATTCTTGATTATCTTGGTTGCATCATCTACTAGAATTTTGGTAAATAGTGAGACTACATTGAAGCTGACCAGAAGATTTTGTTCATCAACCCTTTGCATTTCTGATTTCTTTGATCATGTGAGTAGAGCCTTTGACATAGGAGTGTGCTTTGCCCAACCAGATTTCCGAATCTCTTTGCCAGGCATTTCACCAATTTGTGTGTGTGAGAGCCCATGGTATTCATGATGGGTCTTAGAGGTGCATTTTCTTTGTGAATTTTAGGTAACTCATAAATTCATGGAACCATACAATTATTGGGAACCAGTTTAGATTTAACTTTTCAATCGAGAGAAGAGTTTTTTATGGCCAATGCTACCTCCTTCATGATTTTATTGGTGGGACAATGCTACCTCCTTCATAATTTAATTGGTTCAACTGAGTTTTTATAGCTTCTGTTGTTCAATAGATGGTCCAATGTCTTGTCCTCATAATTTGATCTGTTTATAATTACTATTGCATTGTCGTTTTCAACTTTAATAACCATGATTTCTTTATCCTCTCTTAGATTTTTCAACACAATGGCTTCATCCATATCAATGTTGTGCTTGGGCAGCTTAACATTTCTGATCAATACAACACATTCTTGTTTTGACTCTTCCACTTTCTCACTTCGTAGTTCAAAGATAGCATTTTTATTGTTATAGACCAAATCCTTTATTGGATTTTTCCATGGACCTGTTGTGAAATTCAAACCATGATTACCAAATCCAAAACTGGCGGTGCATGCATTAGCCCTTCAGAGAAACTCCCTCACCTTGGCATAATTTTAGGGAAATCATAAATTCATGGAACCATACAATTATTGTGGGCTAGTTTAGATTTAACTTCCTCATCGAGAGAAGAGTTTTTTATGGCCAATGCTACCTCCTTCATGATTTTATTGGTGGGGGTTCAATTGAGTTTTTATACCTTTTGTTGTTCAATAGATGGTCCAACGTCTTGTCCTCATAACTTGATCTATTTATAATTATTGTTGCATTGCCCTTTTCAACTTTAATAACCATGATTTCTTTATCCTCTCTCAGATTTTTCAACACAATGGCTTCATCCCTATCAATGTTGTGCTTGGGCAGCTTAGCAATTCAGATCAGTACAACACATTCTTGTTTTGACTCTTCCACTTTCTCACTTGGTAGATCAAAGATAGGATTTTCATTATTACAGACCAAATCCTTTATTGGATTTTTCCTTAGACCTGTTGTGAAATTCAAACCATGATTACTAAATCCAAAACTGATTACTGAATCCTCCGACAATTGGAGTAAGAGTCTTATCAAGTTTATCTCCCTTTTGCGGAGAGAATCCTTTTATGACAACCTTATCTTGGTACTCTCTCATACTCCTATTAATTATAATCAAGGAATCAATCACTAATTCCATAGTTGGTTCTATCACTGTCTCTTCAAGTTAATGGACCTATGCATATTTCTTCTTTCTTATCTAACAAGTGTCGAGCTAGTGTTTTTGAAGACAACAATATTTCTTGAATTATTCAACCTTTGCTTAATCATTACAAAGATAGGAACAATCTCAGCATCGCGATCAAGCCTGTCTTTTGCTAAACCACTGAACCATTCTTTGGTTTGGAGTAGTGAGTCTTGCACCAAGAAGTGGGATTAATATGGATACTTTTGGTTGACTTATCCTTTGAGGGTTCAAGGCCTTGGGTTTTGTTGTTATGAGTACACAAGACAAACCCTCTGTTGAGGAGATGAGATGTGTTTGGGAAAAGCCACAAATGTTATAAAACTTGGGAAATCCATGACATCATTTGGAGTATAGATACTACCTCTCCCAAATTTTCCCTGAGTCCCTGGAATATGAGGCCAACTAAGCATGGAATGTGAGCCTAAGGGGTGTGCATAGGAACTTGTTAATGTTACAATTCTTTGAATGCAGGCAACACTATTCTTGTTTTTTGTCTTAAGAATGTAAACTATGATCGCAGCTCAATGCTTCATCTTGATCAGGTTCATGCATTGGTGAAACACTATGACCCAATAATTTTCATCCATCCACACAAGGTTTTGTTGCCTTCACTAGTGAGTTGGTTCTTTTAAAATAGTGCAATAAAATGCAAAATAGAAACCCAAACGACTGAACCCATTCCCAACACTGGTTCAAAGCAACCCAAAGGTGGATCAAATGGTGGAAAACATTGCTTGGATTTCCTAGATGATGCCCATGCAAATGAAGATAGAAAGGGAAATCTGGAAAGTGTAGAGGTATATGTGCATGTTAAGCCCATGCTAGGGAGGAACATTCGCAAGCATTGTAATGTGAGTTTTTTGTCCTTTCTGTTATATTTTCTCAAAGAATGGTAAACAGATTTTGCACTCTAAAAGAATTCCGACAGGAAACTAAACAATGGAAAACTTAAAGCTACTCAAAACTGCACTCTGAGGTATATGTGCATGTTAATCTCTAAGAGGAAGATTCATAGGCATTGCAATATGAGTTGTTGTCCCTTTTGTTAGATTTTCTCAAAGCATGGTAAACAGATTCTGCACTCTAAAATAATTCCTACATGAAACTAAACAGTGGAAAACTTAAAGCTACTCAAAACTACTAGATTCTATAAACACGTATCATAGAAAATATATAATGGAAACACAATAAGTTGACTATCAAAACCTGTTACTGCTTTTCATTATTTGTGAAAATGAAAACAACAAACTGCTAATTGTTGAACTAAAAACTGAATGAACAAAACCTATACCCATTCCTTCTCTTTTATAAATTAGAAGGTACAATGTATATGGACACATGCACAATGATGCCTTAACTAGAAATATTAAACCCTAACCCTAAAGAGACTTCCTTGCATGGATAAATGAGCCTAAGTGAAGTGTGCCTCTATTGGAGATGAACTGGGCAATGCAAACATGCATCCTCTTAGAGATATGCATCCTAACTCAGACTAGAATCCACATGCATGAGCGCCTTGCTCAACTAGGAAATTGCGTCCTCTAATTGTGCATGCAAATACTAACTAAAACAAAACCCGAAATAGAACTAAATTGCTAAATATAAAAGGCATCTAAACTGGTACTAAATTGAGGATGACGCATACATGCATTTGAATGCATGCATCCTCTTATCTCTCTCTCCATAAATTCTCATGTGCCATTATTACCATTGTATGGAATTGTTGAATGAGCACTGTACGGTGTTGTTGTACTGTTGTACAATACTTTGTTGGATGAGGGTTGCCTCATTGCTGTACAAACCTTCACATACGTCACACATGCCTTCTTTGTATTCCCCAGGTCTCCTCTACTTGTTGATGCCATTAATGGCACTCTGTTGTACACTTTATGAGGCAACAAAATTCCAACACTCCCTCTTACCGAGGAAAGTGTTCTCCACTAATTACAGGATACTCCCTTTGCATCTGGAATCTCCCTTTTTCTAAGGGTTTGGTCAAATGGTTGACCATCAACGAACCTAAAGAAACATGAATCAGGATCATTGCTTCCTTCTATACTCTGAACTCTCTTCAGAATCTTTAGGGTGAAAATCTTTTGCACAAAGAACTGTTAAGGTTTAAGCTATTATTAGAGTTCCTTGCATTTCACTAGATAACAATAGCATAAGATAGAATCATTGAGAAATACACAATCACAAGGAAACCCTCATGGGGGAGAAAACCCAACAAAACTTCCTTATTATAGATAACCAATACAATGCCAAGAGATAACTCAAACAAATACAGAAAGTCCCCTCCCAAGAATGTGCCTCTCTCTCTTCTCCAACTGCAGCTCCGAAACTTGCTCCTCAATGAACAAGTGAGTGTGTGTCTAAGTGAGGTGCTAGCCTCCTTATTTATACAATTCTAGCACATGTGGAAGTGTCTCTTCACTGGTAGGGATGACTTCTTCTTTTGGGTGGTTATAACCACCTTTAATATATCTTGGGGCCTCTTTAATATATTTTGGGGCCGACTTCTTATTCTACCTATTACAATTATGTTTTGACCAATCCACAATAGGGGATTGATCTAGTGAATAATACCACAATAATAATTAGAATACACTTTGCAGTTACATTATTTCAACACTCCCCCTTAACAAGAAGGGTATTCTACAACAACATCAGGTGAGAGAGAGGACAACATCATCAACAACATTAGGTGAGTGACAGGACAACATCATCAATATCATCTTGGAACACTGACTGACATATCTATAAATCATCGGAAGTTTTTCTCATTGGCAGCATCATCATTCCGAGTGGAATGAAATCATCATCTACATCAATATGGATTAGTATAAAACTAATACATCATCATCATAGCACGAGGCTGGTCACATCATCATAGCACGAGGCTGTCTCATCATCACAGCATGAGGCTGGCACACTACACAAAAGCTGGAATCAAAATACTAGACTGGCTTTATGTCACATCCATTAAGCTGGAAGCACAGTACTAGGTTGGCTTTACGTCACAACAATTAAGCTTGAAGCACAATACTCGGCTTGCTTTTCGTCACAACAATTAAGCTGGAAGCACAATACTCGGCTTACTTTTCATCACAGCAGTTAAGATGGAATCATAATACTCGGCTTGCTTTTCATCACAATAATTAAGCTGGAAGCATGGTACTAGACTGGCTTTACGTCACAACAATTAAGCTGGAAGCACAGTGCTAGGAATATCTCAACACAACAACTAGACTGGCTTTACGTCACAACAATTAAGATGGAAGCACAGTACTAGGCATATCTCAACACAACAACTAGACTGGCTTTACATCACAATGATTAAGATGGAAGCATAGTACTAAGAATATCTCAACACAACAACTAGATTGGATTTACGTCACAACGATTAAGCTGGAAGCATAATACTAGGCATATCTCAACACAACAACTAGACTGGCTTTACATCACAATGATTAAGCTGGAAGCACAGTACTAGATATATCTCAACACAACAACTACTCCCCCTTTCGAGGGAGGTCCTTTCGGACTATACCAAGCTTATCTTGAAAGTGCTCAAACTTTACACGAGATAGAGACTTGGTCAACACATTGACAACCTTTTCATTCATGCTAACATATTGGAGCTTTATGGCTCCTCTCTGCACCATGTCACAGATGCAATGGTATCGGATCTCTATGTGCTTCGACTTGTCATGAAATTCATGATTCTCTATAATTTTTATGCACCTTGGTTGTCACATAGGATCGCGGTTTCTTCCATCTCTAGGTCGAATAGACCGGTCAACAACTTTCAAAGCCATATAGCTTTGCAGCTGGCAGAATACACAACAATGTATTCTGCTTCCGATGTACTAAGAGCAATGTTGGATTGCTTCCTACTCTTCCATGAGATCATGGTTGATCCCAAATTGAAACAACATCCTAAAGTGCTCTTCCTGTCAAAGACACTTCCAACCCAATCTGAATCAATGTACCCACTCAATGTGAAATCATGATCTCCATCATAATTGAGACGACAATCTAATGTACCTTTGAGGTACCTCATCACATGTTTTGCAGCAACTAGGTGAACATGTCTAGGTTCTACCAAAAACTGACTCAAAGTGTTCACAACAAAATAGATATCTAGTCTTTTGTTCATCAGGTACATGAACGATCCAATGATTTGTCTATATAGTGTGGCATCAATCAATTCTGACAAAGTGTTGACCAGTAGCTTCAGCTTCGTTTCCATGGGTGTATTCATGGACTTGCACTCCAACATGTCGAATCTCTTCAGGATTTTGACTTCATACTTCACTTGGTTAAGGAAGATCCTCTTTGGACTTTGTCATACCTCAAGACCTAAGAAATAATGCATTAGGCTAAGGTATTTCATCTCAAATTCTGAAGCAAGATTCTTCTTACATTTGGTGATGAGATTTTCTTCTCCAGTTAAGAATAAGTCATCCACATACAACAACAATATCACCACCTCATCGTTTATAACCTTGAAGAAGAGGTTAGAATATTCTTTACTCTTGGTAAAGCCCAAGCTTGTCAGAAAACTATCTATCCTGCCATACCAAGCTCTAGGAGCTTTCTTCAATCCGTACAGAGCCTTCTTCAATTTGGAGACATGAGACACCCTATTTTCAACTTCAAATCCTTGAGGTTGCTCTATACACACTTCTTCTTCGATGACACCATTTAGGAAAGTTGTCTTTACGTCCATCTAGTGTAACTTCCACTTCATCTTAGCTACAAGGGCTATGATGGTTCTGATCGAAGTGTATCTGGCTACAGGAGCAGATGTATCTTCATAGTCAATGCCTTCCTTTTGAGAAAAGCCACGAGCGACAAATCTTGCTTTACACTTCTCAATACTTCCATCAACAACATGTTTTATTTTGAAGAGCCATTTTTAAGATACCACACCCTTGCTCTTCGGTCTAGGAACTATTTCCCACACATAGTTCTTTATTATGGATTGGTATTCTTTTGTCATGGAATCTACCCATTATTTCTTCCGAATGGCTTCTTCAAAGCAGGTAGGATCATTTTCTAGGAGATCACACATCAAAGCCATATAGCTGGAGAATGGATTAGGTCTCATCACATGTCTCGTGGTTTTTTCAGGAACACCATACTTCTCTCCATCTTGAATAAGCTCCCTAGTCCAAGCAGGCTTTCTCTTATGGAGATTGTCATCTGAGGAGGTTCTTGAAATTCTACTATGTCATGATCTTCTAGAATTTCCTCATCAGGGGAAGTTATGACTTCCCTCACTGGTTCTACAACTCTGGGAACCTCCCTCACTGATTTTGCAACTCTAGGAGCTACGAGTTCCTCTTCATATACTTCTTCAAGATGGCATTTTCTTGATTTCTTGAATGCTACATCTTCATCAAAGGTCACATCCCTGTTGATCTCTTACAGTGTATACTTGGTGTTGCATACCAAGTCTAAATATGAAAGTCCGAGTCAGGTTCAAACGAGATCTGCTTCCCGTTCTAATGTTCAGTCATCTTTGGAGCCTTCTGCTCCTTTCAATCAATCTTCATATGAGATACTCTGAATCTCAAGAGATAGCTTCTTCTTCATCTTCTTTGGTGCATGAGTGTATATGGTCATGTACATAGTCTTCTTCATGTCTCATATAATATGTTGCCTTCTACAACCTTCACTATAGCTTTCTTAGGGTTATCACCTGTGACCTGAAACAAGGTCAACAAAACAACAAGCAAGAATAATATCCTTTTGATAATACTAGATAAAGCAATAGCACGAATAATCATCACAATATCTCCTTTAGAGCTATCATTCGTGGCTTGTTTGAAGCAACGATCAAAATTAAAAGATACACTACGAAATGAGGTCAACACTCTTATAGTGTTGTGATCGAACATTCCTCCATGGCAACCTGGAACTAACACATGAGGTTTCTCCTAGAGGAGGTGTTAGTTGTATCAGGCAAATGATTACATTAAGTATTTACCTCTATATGCTCACATGCTACCAAGTATAATACTTTACAAAGAGTGCTATCTCAACTATAGTGGTTACTTGTAAAGGGGTAGTCATCAATTTGTCATTTGTACCTTTGAATCTTATCAACTTGATTAATCAAACCTGGAGCCTTGTTCTCAAGAATGAGTGTACTTGCTTTTCTTCCAAGTCTCCTTCACTCAAGATGACGAGTGCTTTCTTCAACCTGTCTTCTGTACTAAGACAATATGTTATCTTGATAGAAGGTTGAGTTAGAGGATAAACTCTATGATCTCAACTTTTAATTCATCTAATACCTTGACTCAGATTTTGACCAAAGGTTAGAATGATGGTCATAGCTACAACATGCAACACTAATCAAAATAATGTCATAAAAAATAGATGCATATCAGAATAATCACACCTGGGTTGCATCATTCCTCTAAATGTGTTGGATCTTGAGATCCTTCTGGATCTATGGAAAGAGATCCCTTCTCCTACAAATACCCTTTAAAGCTTAACCGTTTAAACATGTGTGAGTACATACCTCTGGCGACATTTGCAGGTAGAGACACAATCTGGTAGCAGCGGTAATGATCACCAACTCTTAAGAACTTCAAGGGTGACTGCAACTAGTACTACGACTGCAACTGCAACTGCAATTGATACTGCAACTGGTTCTGAGACTGCAACTGCAACTGCAACTTAGGGTTTTATGAGGAAACCCTAATTTTTCAAACTTCAAATTTTGAAATTCTGATCCAGGTGATAGATGCGTTGAGCTGAGGCGAGTAAGCTGGTGCAGTCAGATTTATGAAAATCCAACTTTTACCCCCTCAAACTTGACCAACGAATTTCTGGACTGGTGCTTCTGGTTTTCTGGTACTTCTGGTACTCTGGTTTTCTGGTACTTTATGAAAACTAGGGTTTCACTTTTCGGGAGATCTAGACACTGAAAAGTTGCATTGAGGATGCCAAAGTGGTCCTTGAGGAAGGGCGCACTTTTCTATATGGTTTTAGGGCCGAAATACTTCACCAACAAAAAACCCTAATTTGCATGTACGACAAGAGTGACGTTTTTCTCTTTCTCTTGTGAAAGATGCTCTCTTCAACTTAGCTCTGAAACCATGTTAAGGTTTAAGCTATTATTAGAGTTCTTTGCATTTCACTAGATAACAATAGCATAAGATAGGATCACTAAGAAATACACAATCACAAGAGACACATCATTTATCTTGGGAAACTCTCATGGGCGAGAAAACCCAAAAAAACTTCCTTATTATAGATAGCCAATACAATGCCAAGAGATAACTCAAACAAATACAGA
>ML794515.1:420152-432405 GCA_009831015.1 Picea engelmannii
CTCTCTCTCTCTCTCTCTCTCTCTCTCTCTCTCTCTCCAACTGGAGATCCAAAACTTGCTCCTCAATGAACAAGTGAGTGTGTGTCTAAGTGAGGCTCTAGCCTCCTTATTTATACAATTCTGGCACGTGTGGAAGTGTCTCTTCACTAGCAGAGCCGACTTCTTCTTCTGTGTGGTTATAACCACCTTTAATATATTCTGGGGCCTCTTTAATATATTATGGGGATGACTTCTTATTCTGCCTATTACAATTATGTTTTGACCAATCCGCAAAAGGGGATTTGGTCTTTTACAATAGTCGACATGATCAATCTGCAATAGGGGATTGATCTAATGAATAATACCACAATAATAATTAGAATACACTTTGTAGTTACATTATTTCAACAAGAACACTGCATCAACAATTTGCCAACCTTCTTTGCCCTTCATGCCATCTTCACTTGTCAGCGTCGTTTCATGAATTATTCCAGATTTCCTGCAATAATGAACTCATCTAGATTCTGTATACATGGGCAAGACCAGTGTATTGGATCTATCATATAACAAATCAAAATCTGCACTAAAATTAAAATGTCAACATGCGTACAAACTCATCGATACTGAAATCCAAAACTAGCGGTGCATGCATTAGCCCATCAGACCAACTCCCTCACCATGGCATAATCCTCCGACAATTGGGATAAGAGTCTCATCAAGGTTAGCTCCCTCTTGCTGAGAGAGTCCTTTTCTGACAACCTTATGTTGGAACTCTATCATACTCCTATTAATTATAATCAAGGAATCAATCATTAATTCCATAGTTGGTTCTATAACTGTCTCTTCAAGTTAATGGACCTATGAATGTTTCTACTTTCTTATCTAACATGCGTCGAGCTAGTGTTTTGGAAGACAACAATATTTCTTGAATTATTCAACCTGTGCTTAATTATTACAATTTCAACATCACGACCATGCTTGTCTTTTACTAAGCCACTGAACCATACTTTGGTTTGGAGTAGTGAGTCTTGGATCGGAAACTGAGATTAATATGGATACTTTTGGTTGACTTATCCCTTGAGGGTTACAAGGCCTTGGGTTTTGTTGTTATGAGGACAAACCCTCTATTGAGGAGGTGAGATGTGTTTGGGAAAATGTTATAAAACTTGTGAAATCCATGACATCGTTTGGAGTATAGATACTACCTCTCCAAAATTTTCTCAGAGTGACTGGAATATGAGGCCAACTAAGCATGTGAGCCTAAGGGGTGTGCGTAGGAACTTGTTAATGTAACAATTCTTTGAATGTAGGCAACATTATTCTTGTTTTTTGTTTGAAAAATGTAAATTATGATCGCAGTGCAATGCTCAATCTTGATTAGGTTCATGCATTGGTGAAACACTATGGCCCAACAATTTTCATCCATCCACACAAGGTTTTGTTGCCTTCATTAGTTAGTTGGTTCTTGTAAAATAGTGCAATACAATGCAAAATAGAAACCCAAATGACTGAACCCATTCCCAACAATGGTTCAAAGCAACCCAAAGGTGGATCAAATGGTGGAAAGCACTGGTTGGATTTCCTAGATGATGCTCATGCAAATGAAGATAGAAAGGGGAATATGGAAAGTGTAGAGGTATATGTGCATGTTGAGCCCATGCTTAAATGGATCAACGTGAGAGAAATCTGCAAAGCAGTGTTTATACTATGAAAGTGGGAAAATCCCCTGCATGAACCACCGATCACACATGGTAAACTAGATAAATGAAAGAAATATAGTCTATTTAAGAAATTCATGTTTTTCCCCACTAATCGAGTGGTCATAACATCAGTTTTGGTCAATTTCGTGTTATCGAAGTGCGAAGAATGCATTGTCTACAGAGGATGTGCAAGCAGGCTCGACCAAAGGGTGAAGAATTTCTCACTTTCACAAGCGATTTTCCTGTTTCTTCTATGAAATAGACTAGTTGGATGAACCCATCAGAAGTATGACATAGCTCGCACACCACGTACCTCTGTCTGCATGTGGTAATAACACGACATTCATACTGTAAAAAAGTCAGTTGTTGACGCAAATTATTAGGTGAACTTCGTTGGACTGATAAGAGAAGTTCGGGGATGGAAAAATCCTTTTCTTTCGAGTGGGACGAATGAAAAAATCTCGATATCGATATGTCAAAGAGTTGCACGATAAAAGCGCTTCCATCATTACACAAAGAGCACGGGTCATGCAAGGATTAATATCGGGGTAGCACTAGTATGGGTATAGGTGTTTTCTTAATGTGTCATACTAGTTCGATCCATTCGACCTCGCCCTCGAGTGTGATCTTCTCCTCACGGACCTAGAGTATAGCCGCTAGGAGGAACATTCACAGACATTGCAATGCGATTTTTTTTCCTTTATATTATATTTTCTCAAAAATTAGTAAACATGTTCTGCACTCTAAAAGAATTCCTACAGGAAACCAAACAACAAAAAACTTAAAGCTACTCAAAACGCCACTATGAGGTATATGTGCATGTTAAGCTCATGCTAGGAGGAAGATTCATAGACATTGCAATATGAGTTTTTGTCCCTTTTGTTAGATTTTCTCAAAGCATGGTAAACATATTCTGCACTCTAAAAGAATTCCTACATGAAACTATATAGTGGAAAACTTAAAGATACTCAAAACTGCTAGATTATATAAACATGTACTGTAGAAAATATATAATGGAAACACAATAAATTGACTGTCAAAACCATTTACTACTATTCATTATTTTAGAAAATGAAAACAATGAAGTGCTAACTACTGAAGTAAAAACTGAATGAATAAAGCCTATACCCATGCCTTCTCTTTTATAGATTAGAAGGTGCAATGTATCTGGACACATGCACACTGACGCCTTAACTAGAAATATTAAACCCTAACCCTAAAGCGCCTTCCTTGCATGGATAGATGAGCCTAAGTGAAGTGTGCCTCTATGGGAGATGAATTGGGCAATGCAAACATGCATGAGCACCTTGCTTAACTAGGAAACTACGTCCTCTAATTGTGCATGCAAATACTAACTAAAGAAAAACCAAAAATATAACTAAACTGCTAAATATAAAAGGCATCTAAACTAGAACTAAATTGAGGATGGTGCATACATGCGTTTGACATGCATGCATCATCTTAACTCTCTCTCTCTCTCTCTCTCTCTCTCTCTCTCTCTCTCTCTCTCTCTCTCTCTCTCTCCATAAATGCTCATATGCCCTCATTACCATTTTATGAAATTATTGAATGAGCACTGTACGAAGTTGTTGTATTGTTGCACAATACTCTGCTAGTCTGCTAGATGAGGGTTGCCTCATTGTTGTACAAAACTTCACACATGTCATACATGCCTTCTCTATATTCCCCAGGTCTCCTCTATTTTCTTATGCCATTAATGGCACTCTGTTGTACACTTTCTAAGGCAATAAAAATCCAAGACTCCCTCTTACCGACGAAATTTTTCTCCACTAAATACAAGATACTCCCTCTGCATCTGGAATCTCCCTTTTTCTAGGGGCGTAGTCAAACAATTGACCATAAACGAACTTGAAGAAACATGAATTATGATCATCACTTCCTTCTATACTCCGAACTCTCTTCATAATATTCAAGGTGAAAACCTTTTGTACAAAGAACATTGCATCAACAACCTGCCAACCTTCTTTTCCCTTCTTTCCATCTTCACTAGTTAGGGTTGTTTCACAACACATCATGAATTTTTCCAGATTTCCTGCAATGATGAACTCATCTGTATACAGGGCGAAGACCAGTGTATTGGATCTATCATATAACGAATTGAAATCTACCGTAAAATTAAAAAGCCAACATGTGTATAAACTCATTGATACTGAAATCCAAAACTGGTGGTGCATGCATTAGCCCACCAGAGAAACTCCCTCACCTTGGGAGAATCCTCTGACAACTAGACTAAGAGTCTCATCAAGGTTAGTTCCCTCTTGTTGAGAGAATCCTTTTCTGACAACCTTATGTTGGTACTCTTTCATACTCCTATTAATTGTAATCAAGGAATCAATCAATAATTCCATAGTTGGTTCTATAACTTTCTCTTCAAGTTAATGGACTTATGCATGTCTCAACTTTGTTATCTAACAAGTGTCAAGCTAGTGTTTTTGAAGACAACAATATTTCTTGAATTATTCAACCTGTGCTTAATCGTTACAAAGCTAGGAACAATCTCAGCATCATGACCATGCCTTCCTTTTGCTAAACCACTGAACCATACTTTGGTTTGGAGTAGCGAGTCTTACACCAGAAACTGAGATTAATATGGATACTTTTGGTTGACTTATCCCTTAAGGGGTTTACAAGGCCTTGGGTTTTGTTGTTATGACTTATGAGTACACAAGACAAACCCTTTGTTGAGGAAGTGAGATGTGTTTGGGAAAATGTTATAAAACTTGTGAAATCCATGACATCATTTGGAGTATAGATACTACCTCTCCTGAATTTTCACCGAGTGCCTGGAATATGAGGCCAACTAAGCCTGGAATGTGAACCTAAGGGTTATCTGTAGGAATTTGCTAATGTAACAAATCTTTGAATGCATGCAACACTATTCTTGTCTTTCATTTGAAGAATGTAAATTATGATCACCAGGCAATGCTTAATCCTGATTAGGTTCATGCATTGGTGAAACATTATGGCCCAACAATTTTTATCTATATTCACAAGGTTGTGTTTCCTTTCTTAGTGAGTTGTTTCTTTTAAAATAGTGCAATACAATGAAAAATAGAAACCCAAATGACTGAACCCATTCCTAATTATGGTTCAATGCAACCCAAAGGTGAATCAAATGATGGAAAGCATTGGTTGGATTTCCTAGATGATTCCCATGCAAATGAAGATAGAAAGGGAAATTTGGAAAGTGTAGATGATTCGAATTGGATCCTCACCCAAAATACTTTGTAAATTTGTAATTGTTCTTTTTATTTTATTTTGTCTTTTTTGAAAAAGTTGGAAGCGGAAGTGAAACATTGTGATGGTTGTCCTTCCAAAGGAAGCTCATTAAAATCGAAGGTTGTACTGAGCAAGGGGAAGGCAAGGAGAACTTGAGAAGTTTTGCATAGATGAGAGCTCAAAGAGTGCAATTTTCTCGAAGATCGATGGATGAAGGAGTTAAAGAGCCCCGTCCATGATGGATGAAGGCATCTCTGAGCCATGGCCATCTGCATTTCATTTTGTGAGTAACAATGTATGAGTTCTTTGGGCATGCATAGCTCACCCATTGTAATGCATAGCTTACCCATACGTGTGGGTGCAATCTTCTTTGTGAGGTATATTGTCGTTCTGGTTTGAGTTTTATTGCTTGAAATTTCTATTATGATTAGTAGATCCAACCTTCATTAGCTCAATCATATTTGAGCTACGTTTTGTCTTGTTGAGTGAAGTTCCACTCACCCACAAATTGTATTCACTCCTCTAGGCATTTTATTTTGTTGCTAGGCGATTTTACTAATGCCTGGGCGAATTTATAACTCTCTGGGCATTTTTCTTAGTGCTAGGCATCTCAATTGAGAAGCTAGTCGAAGTTAATCATTGTTGTGTCATTTTTCTTTAGCTAGGCATCTTCCTTTTGCCCCTAGGTCGTTTTTTTATGATGTTGTGTGTCTAAACTCACCCCAAGTCTTTTTTCTTTGATGTTGAATGTCTAAACTCGCCCTAGGCCATTTTTTTTATGATGCCAGATGTCTAAATTCGCCCCTAGTCATTTTTATCTCATGTCGAGTGCTTAAAATCACCCTAGGTTTTTTTCTCCATTTTTGAGCTACTAAATTCATGCAAAGAACATGATTTTCACTGTTGGTCGACTTAATTCGCCCCTCAATATTTTTCTCCACTGTTGGATGATTAAATCTGTCCACTTAACATTTCCTTCATTGTTGGTCTTGGACACAATTTGAGAACTTAGTTAGTATTGGTCTAGTGACCACAAGCAATGCAAACCAAGCAGTAAACAACCTAAAGAACATAGAACAAAATACAAATTCCACAAATAATCCACATTGATGAAACAAATTGGCCATAGGCTCAACAATTACAAATTAGATGGTATTAGAGCAGGTCCGTTGGAGACCTTGAAGAAGATGCCATGGGAAAAACTTTGAACAAAGAAAAGTTGGAAGAGTTGAGAGACTTCAATTAGATCCAAGAAGAAAGTCAGTATTGGAGGTAGAGAACAGATGAGTTGGAGAAAGAGCTTGCCCAACGCTAAGACTCCTTCACAACCATGAGGGTAGAATTAGACAGGAGCATATTGCAACCCTTGTAGTTGGGGGAGAAATCTATTGAGTTGGATAATTGACAATGTTAATGTTTATGCCATTATTATAGTCCTTTGCATTTCAATAGATAAGAGCATCATAAGAACAAGATCACTGAGAAATACACATTCACAAGAGACACAACATTTATCCTGGGAAACCCTCTAGGGGAAGAAAACCCGGCAAAAACTTCCTTATCATAAATAGCTTATACAATGTTCAAGAGATAACTCAACGCAATACAAATAGTCCTCCCTAAGAGATGCGCCACTCTTCTTCTCCTCTCTCTAACTGGTAATTGCAACTTGCCTTATAAGATAATGAGCAAGTGAGTTGTGTGTTTGAAGTGAGGCGCTAGCCTCTTATTTATACAAGACTGACACGTGTGAAAGATCACAACTGGCAGGGCCGACCTCTCACTCCGGATGGGTAAACCCACCTTTAATTAATTCTGGGTCTTCCATAATAATTGTTGGGACCGACTTCTTATTCTGCCCTTTATAATTGTCCGATGACCAATCCGCAAAAGGGGATTTGGTCCTTATACAATTACCGGCATGATTAATCCACAATAGGGATTAATCCAATAACAATAATAATAATAATAAAGACATGATTAATCCGTAATGGGGATTTAATCCAATAATAAAATAATAATAAGAATGCTCTTCACAGTTACATTATTTCAACACTCCCCCTTAACAAGAAGGGTATTCTTCATCAGCATCAGGCAAGAAAGGTCTACATCATCATGGCATCTGGAGGACAGTATCGTCAATATCGTCTTGAACCATTGTCTAGCACATTTACGAGTCATCGGAAGTTTTCTTCATCAGCAGCATCATCATTCTCGAAAGAATGCTATCATCATCTGCATCAAATATGTATCAGTAAAAATGATACCTCATCACAGCACTAGGCTGGCACATCACAGTACTACACTAGCTCAATGTCACAACGGTTAAGCTGGTAGCTCAGTGTCAGTCACATCTTGCTTTAAGTCTAACAACTAGGTCAGAAGCAAGTAATATCATCATCTCGCTTTACGTCTAACAACTAGGTCAAATGTGAGGAATCACAGCATCATGCTTTATGTCTAACAACTAGGTCAGAAGCATGACTCATCTTGATTTACGTCTAACAACGAGGTCAGAAGCAAGGAATCAATGACGTTATGCCTTACATATAAAAACTAGGTCAGAAGCATAACTCATCTTGCTTTACATCTAACAACGAGGTCAGAAGCAAGGATCACACAACGTCATGCTTTACGTCTAACAGAGAATTCAGAAGCATGACTCATCTTGATTTACGTCTAACAACGAGGTCAGAAGTAAGGATCACAAGGCGTCATGCTTTACGTCTAACAGCGAGGTCAGAAGCATGACTCATCTTGATTTACATCTAACAGCGAGGTCAGAAGCAAGGATCACACGGCGTCATGCTTTACGTCTAATAGCAAGGTCAGAAGAATGACTCATCTTGCTTTATGTCTAACAGCGAGGTCAGAAGCATGACTCATCTTGCTTTACGTCTAACAGTGAGGTCAGAAGCAAGGATCACACGGCGTCATGCTTTACATCTAACAACGAGGTTAGAAGCATGACTCATCTTGCTTTACGTCTAACAGTGAGGTCAAAAGCAAGGATCACACGGCGTCATGCTTTACGTCTAACAGTGAGGTCAGAAGCATGACTCATCTTGCTTTACGTCTAATAGCAAGGTCAGAAGCAAGGAATACATCTACTCCCCCTTTCAGGGAGGGTCCTTTCGAACAATACCAAGCTTATCTCAAAAGTGTTCAAACATTACACGAGATAGAGGCTTATTCAACACATCAACAACCTGTTCATCTGTGCTAATGTACTGGAGCTTCAAGGCTCCTCTCTGTACCATGTCGTGGATGAAATGATAGCGGATCTCTATGTTCTTCGACCTGCCATGGAACACAGGATTCTCTGTCATTTTAATGCAGCTTTGATTGTCACATAGAATCGTGGTTGCTCTCATCTCCAAATCAAATAGGTCTATCAGCAACTTTCGAAGCCATATAGCTTCGCAGCTAGCAGAACATGCGGCAATGTACTCTTCTTTTGTTGTGCTGAGAGCAATACTGGATTGCTTCCTACTCCGCCACGAGATCATAGCTGATCCCAAACTGAAACAACATACGGAAGTGCTTTTTCTGTCAGCAACACTTCCTGCCCAATCTGCATCAGTATATCCACTCAGTGTGAAGTCATGATCTCCATCATAGCTAAGACCATAATCCATTGTACCTTTAAGGTACCTCATCACATGTTTTGCAGCCACTAGGTGAACACAGGGCTAGGAAAGGAAGGCCAAAGGATTTTGATTCTAATTGTAGCTCTATAGAGGCCTAAGGATGAAGGCCTAGGATAAAGTGGACAAAAACCAACATAAGTGTAACTCAAACCACTTTCGTCAAGATAAGAGGAACCGAAAAAAAAGCCATGTGCAACAAACCACTCAAATCTACTTGTAAAATCTTGGAAGAGGGTAACAAAGAGATGATTCCTCCATCCATACTCGCTCCAACTCTTGGGGGACCAAACAACCAAGCGACCAAGCATCATCACAAATCGAAGAGGTGTGGCATAGTTTGTTTTTGTTGCAAGAAAAGGGGTCATAAGGCTAGCAATTGTTGGCACTCTAGAAGGCTAAGAAGCCCATGCAAGACCTATTGTCGGTACTGCAGATTGACTGGACATTGGGAGGCCAAATGTTGGAGGCTTCATCCTGAACTCCATCCCAGGAATCGAACAACCAAGAAGAAAGCTTGGAGAGTCAAGGTCAAGGGGAAAGAGGAGCTTCTTGCACTTGCATCCCAAGGAGAAATGGTTGTCCAAAATGTCATCCAGTGGTGAATGTCATCCACATCCATGAGAAGGACAATAGGGTTGTGCCAAAGGTGACCCCTATTCATCTCTTATCTTCCATCCTACAACAGAGGCACCCTTTTGTGGAGATTTTTCTGAATCTGCTTGTTGATTGGAGAACAAGATTGAAGGGAGTTGGCCTTCCAAATGGGGAGGTGTGATCTGAATTGGATCCTCACCCAAAATACTTCGTAAATTTGTAATTGTTTATTTTATTTTATTTTGTGTTTTCTAACAAATTTGGAAGCAGAATCGAAACCATTGTGGTGGTTGCCCTTCCAAAGGAAGCTCGTTAAAACTAAAGGTCGTAGTGAGCAAGGGGAAGGCAAGGAGAACTTGGGAAGTTTGCAGAGACAAGAGCTCGAAGAGTGCATCCTGCTTGAAGATCAATGGACGAAGGAGTTAAGGAGCCTATCCACAATGAGTGAAGGCATCTATGTGTTAGAGTTTAAGCTATTATTAGGTTTCTTTTCAATTTACTAGATAACCATAACATATATAGGATCACCGAGAAAAACACAATCACAAGATACACAGCATTTATCCTGGGAAACCCTTATGGGGGAGAAAACCCAGAAAAAACTTCCTTAATATAGATAGCCAATATAATGCCAAGAGAATAAACCAAACACTACAGAAAGTCCTCTCCCAAGTAATGCGCCTGTCTCCCTTCCTTCTTCTCCAACTGTAGCTCCAAACTTGTGCTCTGGATGAACGAATGAGTGAGTGAAAAAATGAGGCACTAGCCTCCTTTATGTATACAATCTGACAAGTTTTGAAAGAAAATGTCTTTTCACTGGCAGGGCCGAGTTCTATTCCTCGGTAGTTAGAACCACTTTAATTTATTCTGGGGGCTGACTTCTCATTTTTCATATTACAATTAGGGTTTTACCAATCCACAAAAGGGTATTTGGTCATTTGCAATGACTGACATAATCAATCCACAAAAGGGGATTGATCTAATGAATAATACATCAATAATAAATAGAATACTCTTTGCAGTTACAATATTTCAACACTCCCCCTTAACAAGAAGGGTATTCTACAACATCATCAGGAGAGAGAGAGGGAAGCAACATCAACAACATCTAGAACATTGACTGGCATATCTATAAATCATCAGAAGTTTTTCTCATCATCACCGTTCACAGCATGGAGCTGGAGTAGCATCATCATCCTCATCAGCGTGAGGCTAAAGTAACATCATCATCATCTTTAGTGTGAGGCTAAAGTAACATCATAATCTTCTTTAGCATGAGGCTAAAATAATATCATCAACATCTTTAGCATGAGGCTAAAGTAACGTTATTATCTTCAGCATTAAGGTTGAAATAACATCATCATCATCATATTCAGCAAGAAGTTGAAGTGGCATCATCATCGTCATTTTCAGCAAGAAGCTAAAGTGTCATCATCATCATCATCATCTGCATCAACATGGATTAGTATAACACTAATACATAATCATCATCAATAACAACAGTATCACAACATGAAGGCTGGAATAACATCAACATCAGCACTAGGCTAAGAGTCTTCAACACGAAGCTGGCTACACAATATCATCAACACGAAGTTGGCATCACAGTGCAAGACTGGCAACACAACATCACAATACGAGGTTGGAAACACATCATCACAACATGAGGCTGGCAACACATCACCACAGCACGAGGTTGACATCACAACATGAGGCTGGCACATCATCATCAACATGAAGCTGACATCATAGCACAAGGCTGACACATCATCATCATCATGAAGCTAGCATCACAGCACAAGGCTAGCACATCATCACTACTCCCCCTTTCGAGGGAGGTCCTTTTGGACTACACCAAGCTTATATTGAAAGTGTTCAAACTTTACATGAGATAGAGGCTTTGTTAACACATCAACAACCTGTTCATTTGTGCTAACATATTGGAGCTTTTATGGCTCCTCTCTACAACATATCACGAATGAGGTGATACCGGATCTCTATGTGCTTCAACTCATCATAGAACACATCACCTCCATACAACTTTGGTTATCACATATGATCATGATGGTTTCCATCTCCAGATCAAATAGATCTGTCAATAACATCCGAAGCCATATGGCTTCACAACTGGCGGAACATGCAACAATGTATTCTACTTCTGTCATGCTCAGAGCAATGTTGAATTGCTCCCTACTCCGCCATGAAGTCATGGTTGACCCCGGACTGAAACAACATCCTGAAGTGCTCTTTTTTTTATCAAAAGCACTTCCAGCTCAATCTGAATCAGTGTAACCACTCAATCTGAAGTCATGATCTCTAGTATAATAGAGACCAAACTCCAACGTACCCTTAAGGTATCTCATCATATGTTTTGCAGCAACAATGTGAACACGTTTGGGTTCTACCAAATACTGACTCAAGGAAAAAAATATATCTAGCCTGGTATTCGTCAGATACATCACTGAACCAATAATCTGTTTGTATAGAGTAGCATCAACCAATTCTGACGAGGTATCTACCAAGAGCTTCAACTTCATTTCCATGGGTGTGTACATGGATTTACATTTAAACATGTCAAACCTCTTCATTTTAACTGCATACTTCCCTTGGTTAACGAAGATCTTCTCTGTGTTCTGCCAAACTTCAAGACCTAAGAGATAATGCATTTAGGTCTTCCATCAAACTCTGTAGTGAGCTTCTTCTGCAATCTGTGATGAGCTTTTCTTCATCTTGTCAAGAATACATTATCTACATGTTGAAATAATGTAACTGCAAAGTGTATTCTAATTATTATTGTTATATTATTCATTAGATCAATCCCCTATTGCGGATTGATCATGTCGGCTATTGTAAAAGACCAAATCTCCTTTTGTGGATTGGTCAAAACATAATTGTAATAGGCAGAATAAGAAGTCGGCCCCAAAATATATAGAAGAGGCCCCAAAATATATTAAAGGTGGTTATAACCACCTAGAAGAAGAAGTCAGCCCTGCCAGTGAAGAGACACCTCCGTCCACATGTGCCAGAGTTGTATAAATAAGGAGGCTAGCACCTCATTCAGACATACACTCACTTGTTCATTCGAGGAGC